>OV928045.1:12872500-13162500 GCA_931315375.2 Opisthograptis luteolata
CGGCGTCTCGGTAGCAAGATGACGAGACCGGGGCCTCCTAATGAGAACCTGCCCACTGTGAGTATGCCACGATGATTTTTGGGTAAAGGCTTGAGTTATTGAATATAACATGTGAAATAACATCTTCCCTGGCGCTTTTAGTTCTGTGATACACAAATGATAGTTATTATATTGATTTGAGCTACCAAATGAAGGTCAATAAAATACATATTTACATAAAAAAACAACTATGCGTGCAAATGTTGAGGGAATAGTCTATTGCGTGCGTTTATCAAGTTGTAGTGACACGCCCACGCATTGCTTTATACTATAGTAATTTTAGATTTTATGAAATTAGTTATATATCAATAAATTTAATGTGTACATTTATTTAAACAACCAAGGACAGCAGTTCCAAGCATCTTCATCAGTGCGTTTTTTTTTGTTTTTGAATTGAACTGTATGGATTTTGACATAATCTGAAATAAATGAATTGAATTGATAACTAATTTCATAAAATCTAAAATTACTATAATATGAAACAATGCCACCCACGCATTGTTTCACTACAAAGTCACCACATGAATTACTTATAACAAACATACATTTATTTACATCACTACTTATTATAAAACAAAGTCCTCCGTGCCGCGTCTGTCTGTCTGTTCGCGATAAACTCAAAAACTACTGAACCGATTTTCATGCCGTTTTCACCAATAGATAGAGTGGTTCTCGAGGAAGGTTTTAGGATATAATTTGTCATGTGTTTGTATACATTGGCTAAAATATAACGATATTTGTTGGAGGTGTCGGAAAGAAATAAGCCGTCTGGGAGCTTTCAACGAAAACGCTGCCTAAACCCTTTGAGATATAACAAAATGATGTATGGTGGAATTGTGTATCTTATGTAGGTCTACAAAAAAGTCTGCGATGGCATATGTCTATCTCTTAAGAGTAACATACTATAACTAATTATTTACATTTTAAAAGTTGTTAAAAATGCCGACTAATCCATACTTTCATATTAATCCTTATCCAAATAAATCATTTCGTATTCAAGATTGTTCCAATACCTGTAGATTACTTTGTGAGTTGTTGAAATCGGACATTCCATTCAAAAGATATTACGAAACTAAAATGTCAATCCTATGGATAAACTGTGGCCCACGCGGGTGAGACCGCGGGGAAAAGCTAGTGATACATATATGTAGTAATTTTGACTTTATTTATACTTTATGAAAAAAGGAGGTAGTGCTTCATTCCAATTGTTTTATAGTTTCAGTCATATAATGTACATAGTTTCGACCCTCTTTTAGAGTCTTCACAGTTTATTAGTAAGCCATAATATATTATAGTAGTAGATATTAGCTAATAGAAACATAAGAAATAGGAAACTCAATACTTTTTGGTTTAAAATTCAGTGATCAGTCAATAAATTTAATGGCTATACAACACTCAAAAGCTTACTATTGATGTCTCGGGCGAGTCGGGGTGTTGAGTGCACTGTGCTGGCATGTGACACTGTAATTGTGGCTTACCCCAGACAAATAACCAGCTTGTGTCCCCTCTTATTTGTTTCAGTAAAATTACTTAAACTACCCTGGGTTTGATGTAAGAAACATCTTGCACTATGCTTTCTTCTATGTGGATTGTTTTTTATTAAAATAGATATATTGTACTGTACATAATGAAATTATGAACCAACAAAAAAATAGGCTCTATTCATTTGTCTTTTATGAAATGACTTCTTCTTTATTTCAGAGTTGAGCGTTAGTCAATGCAGAGAGAATTATGTCTATATTCCTAGGCAGTGACAGTGTAGGTTTCATGTGTAGAGATTCTATCTCCCCTGTGTCTGTGTGTCTGTCCCGAACACAAATACTTCATATAACATCCTTACGTCATATAATGGTGTCGATTCGGTTTGGCATTTTCTAAAACTAAACTAAATTTGACAGGTCTAATAGTAATGCCATCCTTTTTTTACTTCAGTGGTTGGAAAAAGACAGCAATACTATTAGACCTGTCAAATTTAGTTTAGTTTAGGATAATGTTAAACCGAATCGACACCAATGTCTTTACAATATTATGTACCTAGTCAGGCCAATATTTCTGTCAAAAAAATGTAATGAAAGAAAATGTTGTGCATGGAAGTATTATCTGATTTGTCCTAGATTGCCAATAGGCGAAATGCAGTCCAATAAGTATACCTCTAAAATTACCTTAATCATAATTAACTAGACAAATAGCCATTCCAATTACCCCTGCCTGTACTCAAAATAAACTCTCCACTTAGCTGCCAGCACAGGTTTCTAAACAGACTTGCTTGTTACATACCTCAAACCATTTAAACCATGTAGGAGGGGGCGCCACAGTCAATTTCATGTAGCACGTTGCAAGAACCAGACTCAAAAAAAGCTGCCCTAGAAGTAGTTTGCCCCGGACCTAACTAGGTTTGCCTCTGAAATAAAGTTTTGTGAACATAATGATTGTGAATATTGAAAGAAACTTTCCAACTTCCAGGTGAAGCTGGTGGTGGTGGGCGACGGCGGCGTGGGCAAGAGCGCCATCACGATCCAGTTCTTCCAGAAGTTATTTGTGACGGACTACGATCCCACCATCGAGGACTCTTACATACAACACACGGAGGTGGACGGCCAGTGGTGCATACTTGATGGTGAGCTATTGTCAAACAACAAATGCAAATCCGAAAACATCTTGTGTTTGATTACATTATTGCGTAAACGTTGCAACTGCTACCCCTGGTGGCAGAGTTAGTGGGGGCAACTGCTGATAGATTGTTCCGCAATAGCCTTCTTTTTTATCCGTTTTTTCCAGCACTGTCAAGATCATAGCAATAATGCAGATTACTCTAAAAACAGTAACATCCATACTGAAAATGAACACTGACTTTGTACTTACAAGAGTGTTTGTTTTGTTGCAGTGCTGGACACCGCCGGGCAGGAGGAGTTCAGTGCGATGCGCGAGCAGTACATGCGCAAGGGGGACGGGTTCCTGCTCGTCTACTCCGTCACCGACCAGCAGAGCTTCGAGAACATCCGCCACTTCCACACGCAGATCCTGCGGGTCAAGGACAGGTACACCCATGTCCTAACTTTCTCTCCACACAGGGACCTGTCAACGTGTTCATATAATATAGATCAAACATCGGCAATAACCTGCAACTTTAATTCTGGCTTGAGGATGAAACAACTAAACTGCTAACATTTACATCTACCTCGGTTGGTTATCTAAAGGTGGCACGTAAAATCGGTTCACAAATTTATCTGGATTTGACAGCAAGATAAGATGTCGCGCTGCATACACATCACGAAAAGTCTCTTTGTCTCTCGCACGCGGTCAAAGTTGACAGCAATGGTTATTGTTTGGTAATAGCGATGATGGCTCAGTGGGAGCGACGTCGGCTTGCGATCCGTAGGACGCGGGTTCGAATCTTACAATGAGCTTGAGCTTGCGGTGAAGGAAAACACCGTGATGAAACCGTAGCTTGGTGGGAGGGTATTTTCTAGCACTCGCCTGGCTAGCTACCACCCTCTTGTTAAAGAATCTGTCGCCAAGCGCCTATCGGCGTGTTCCGGCAGCCTCACTTGAGAGCCAGTTCCCAGTCCAGGAGTAGGGTGGCGCCATCGTCGACCACATTGTCATTTAGCATCAGGTGACTTGCGGTTGTGGTGTGAAGGCAGCTTGGCACGGCCGGTACCGTTGTCGCAGGGAGTCGTACCCGATGCTGGTGGCCGCCAACAAGGTGGACCTGGTGCACGCGCGCGCCGTGGCGGAGGAGGCGGGCCGCGAGCTGGCGCGCCAGCTGGCCGCGCCCTACATCGAGACCAGCGCCAAGGAGCCGCCGCTCAACGTCGACGCCGCCTTCCACGAGGTAGCCTACTCATTCTCTTTGTTTTGCTTACTACCAATACCTCTGCTAGTTATCTCTTCCCCCCCTACGGCCTGCTCTCGCGATCACTTCCAAGATCAATTGACATGCTGTTCCTCCTTAGGGGCCAAGAAAGTATTACGTGAGCAGAGAGATTTTTTACAATTACTTCTCCCCCCCCCCCCCCTCAAGCAAACCTCTCCCCCCCCTCCCATGCTTACGTAATCATTGGTACCTATATGCACTTTTCTTAATGTATTCTGTTTTTTTATTGATTTGTTAGCAGCAGTTAGCAAATAGGCGTAAGATAGAGGAATTTAACGATTTGTGGGTTGCCATTTATGTAAAAAAGTAAATAATAACTGCTGACGTAATCACGATATCGACCCCCCACCCACCATGTCATCAAAAATAAGCAAGGCAAAGACCCCCGCCCCCCTCAAGCGCTTACGTAATACTTGAATGGCTCTTAGTGGTACGCATCACAAGTACTAAGACAAGCCTCCCTCGGTTGCAGCTGGTGCGCATCATCCGCAAGCACCCGCAGCAGGACGACAAGGAGCGCCGCCGCCGCATCGGCAAGTGTCTGCTGCTGTGAGCGCCGCATCCAAGCCGCATCCAAACCGCATCAGCGCCGCATCCGTGCCGCGTCAGCGCCGCATCCAAGCCGCATCCAAACCGCATCAGCGCCGCATCCGAGCCGCGCCGGCGCCGCTTTTCGGTACCGCAATATGCGGTCGGTAATCAACTGATCAGTTTTGCCCCAACGTTCTGAACTTGGAAATGTTACGTTGCCGAGAGTTAATGTACGTTGTCGATGTACCTGAGGATGTTGGAACGACGTACGAGTAACGTGAAGGTTTCGATTCGCTGATAGTTTTATCGAGGAGAAGTTTTGAAAGAATTTGAAAGGCGTCTAAAACCACAAAGTATTTGAGAATATCGTAATACTCACCGAACCAAAGAGTTAATATTCGTGTTTGATGAATAGCTTCTATGTTTACTTAAGGGTGTTACACATATAGGTACATATAGGAACTTGGTCCCAATGATCTGACCAAAGTTGTCAAACTAATAACAACTTTGAGGTTGTTGCGTAGGGTTGGATGTTGTAAAACAATCACAAATATAATTCGCACATTGTAGGTTAGCATGCATTTATTTTATACATGTTTACATTTATGTTAGTTAGTGTCCGTGTAAGGACGATAAAATATATTTTCCTTGTGTAACAGAGATTGTACCAATGCATAGCATTTATTTAAACCCGCAGCCTCTGTAGGTTGATCTGGGAGTAACGTACAAAATATAGCTTCAAATAATATAATCAAGGCAATATTTGCAAAGAGTAGTTGGAAGACCTTTTGAGTATTATATGTTTTAATTCACTGGTTGAATTAACAAGTCCTTCTTATTTATAAAATAGGAAAACTACGATTGAAATCACATAATATAATGTATTTATTGTTGCATATTTTTCGAAATAGTAATTCCCTCTACTGGTATATTACTTTTTTTCGATTACAGTTGCAATGAAAAATTGTTGTAGTCGATACAATGTGCTGTAGAGTTGGAGGCCAGTAATATTGTTTATGCGAAGTTGTGCTTTACAACGTACAACAGATTAAAAATCTGAACAAACACTCTATTTTAAATAAGTAGGTATATTACGCACCTAACTTTAGTGTATGAGCATGCCGGTTGTTTTTTAATTGTTATACAATTCCTTCAGTAGTAATAATTTGCTTTATTTATAAAACCGACAGACATAACCTTTTTTTTAGCAAGAAAAAGAGAGCGAGGGAGACGTAGACATAATATATTGTTCCGCCATAGACTAAAAATATGTTTCAGCATTTGTGATTAAGGCTGAAAACAACCAACCAAAAGTATTCAAACCGCATTTTTGTAAGACATTTTTACTAGAGGTATCAAATGTAATGATAAGAGAGGGTAGGTAGGGGCTGACAGTGTGCGGGGTACATATTTTGATCACCAGAAAACGTCCTCCGCTGATGAATAATAGGCCTTTGGGACGTATTGTTTCCATACTCTTTCCATTATTCATGCACCTATTGGTGTGTTCTGGCAGCCCCACTTGATAGTCGGTTCCTAATTCAGGTGCAGAATGGTGCCACCTTTGACCACATCGTCAATTAACATCAGGTGACTTTTGGTTAAACGCTACACTGTAAATAGAAAAAAAACCTTGAACTTATATGTAACACAGTTTTCGTTGGGGATTCAAAAGAGAACCATGTATCGTCAGCGCCATCCATGCATGGTTTTAGAACTTCGTTTCTTCAGCTGTCAGGTTACTTCGAGTAGGAAAGATAGGTGGCGCATAATCGGCTTTACCTAGATTATTTCTGCCCCTTGATTCCCCATAACATCTGCTACTTATAGAATCATCATCATCATACTTGATTCTACTCCTTGAGTTAGAAATATATTTTAAATTTTACACGGACTTTTTTGGAGCAACTAGAAAAGTCCCTTTCACTACTTTATTTCAATTTCCCACACTCGTACACATTAACGAACACATAATGGTTAACAATCCACCAATATTACACATTCCCTCGAAGAAACACAAGTTTTCAAAACAAAATCTTCATGTTGACAGTTCAACTGCCGCCAAAAAAGTCTTGGACTACGTTTGGTCCACTATAGCTTGACACAACGTTGCGGTCGTAAGCAAGGCTGTCGCTCAGAGCGCCATCTCTATACAGCTAGTTTCAGAAGCAATATGACCAAAATAGACATGATATTGAGAATTTATAATACAGGTAAAATATAAAAAAAAAATAATAAATAAATAAATAAATATATATCCGGATGGGTAAAAAAAATGCATACTTAGGTAAAAATGCGTGTAGCGAAAAGAACGAGTAGAAATTAAATCGCGTGAGAAAATTATCTATCAGTCGCAGTATCGTCTGGAAAATAAAGCAAATGGGGAAAAACGCGAATGGGACTAAAAATATTGGGGAAAAATAATTTTGGGTAATTCACCTATACAGTCGCAGCGCACACTGTCGAGTCGGCAACGGAATTGAAATGTACATGTAAAAACATACATACATTTGCAAGTTAAATAAAAGCTTGTAACCTATCGTGAGACATAATCGTGTGTAAGTTTTTGTTTTTTGCTTGAATGTACTAATCACATGAGTGCGAGATTCGCCTGGAGATAATCGCATGTACATTATCGCATCGAGATGTGCGAGAAACTCTCATCCAAATGGGCTTTAACTTTGGCGCCGAAGTGTATTTTTACTTTCATATTTTTGTGATCCCAGTTTGTACTCCTTAGTGATAGGTGCTATACTACAATATGAAACCAAAGCTTTGTGTAAAATTGACTATTACCCTGATAACGATCCGTGGCCTGATTATTATAATTTCACTCGTCAAGCTCAGGAATGAAGGTTAGAAGTTTTTAGAAATAACTATTTTGTGTGAGAAACGTAACGGAAAACCCCATTGTGTTTACATACACGCACAAGGAACGTTATGATGGCTTTAAATAAGTAAATGTGTATGTATTATTGTTGTATAATGAATGTGTAGATTAGCAGAGCTTCCTCGAAACACGTTATTGTTACTACGTAATACTATTATATATTCTGTGTCGTTACTATAACAATGTGAATAAATACATATTTATCGTCAGAAGGAGGAAACTAAAAAGGTAGAACTGATATATAGCAAAGTTATTTATTTATAAAAAACTATTATTTAATAATGCCCATTGTAAGCTAGCTTTAAGATTGTTGTGGTAACACTATGAAGCGTTATCTGTCTATCTGTGAGTCAATCCGCTAGTAACGATATAAAACATTATGTTTAAAACGCTGTAAAGCAGGACTGTTCAAATGACACCGGCATACTTACATAATAATACATTAAATTATTCATGTTGTGATACAATCCACCTACTCTCGACCTGTTATAAGGGAAATTAGATAATTGTGTCTACAGATTACTTTATTTAATTTAAAAGAACAATAAGTAAATTAGTTCCGCCCCAAGTGGTTCGGTATGCTGATAAAAGAACCTCCGTTGAGAAACTAGTGTATATAGTTAATTGTTATTGTATGTTTTATTTGTTGTACCAGAATAATAAACGTAGATATAAAAATGCTTATTCGTTTTATTTGTATCTGGCTTACATCTATTTTTTACGCCGCGGCGCTTCTGATATCAAACACTGTAATTTTCCGAATTAGTATTAGAACGTCTGACGTCATTTTTTTAAACGCCTTAATAGATTTTTAAAGCCATTTCAGAAATGTTAAACTTATTGTTGTTAAAATAATAATACCCGACTATGTGTACTTCACGTAACCTAGTAAAAACTCGGAAAGCACAAATAATTAACCTTCAGATCTATCTACCAGAACCCTCTCGAATCACGAGCCCGACCAGACGAACGAAAACGTTATCCCAAAGAGTATAATAAAATTAGTTTTATAGGGAACGTTATCCCGATTTTTACGATCATATCCGTAGGCCGACCATATGCGTCAATCTGAAGCAACGCGCTGCAGTGCTGCCATCTATGTGTTTGTTTAGCAAGTAGAATAATTATGCTAATGCGGTAAGGTTCTAGAGCGGTGCTGCTACCACTCTGAGGAGCAAGGACTCTGAACAAATCATTGCGAGGTGGCAGACTCGGCGCATTTACAGTTGTTGTGATATCAATCAGAGGGGCGCCACTAGGCTTCGCAGTTGCTTGTGTTATGTGTATACCGGATGTGAGTGCGTTCCATACATAGTCATAATCAAAAGTGTTCATTACATCTCAAGAATGGCATGCATGAAAACAGTTAATCTATAATTAAATGCATCAGTAATATTGTGTTCATTTTGGAGCTTTACTTTTTTACATGTTGGTCGGAATGTAACGTTTATTAGATAACTCCCTGTAAGGAAAGTTCGCTAAAAAAGGCCAACTAAAGAAAAGCTTGACGGGCCCAATGAGTTTTCTCCTTCTTTTACACTTAAGAGCAGAGCTCTTGTCGTAGGATTTACACATGTATTTTTTTCAGCTATTAGAGAAAAATAATAAAATAAGCCGTATCTTTGCCTAGCGTAGGTACCTACCTATTATTCAGCTTGGTTGGGTATCATCTTTTATCCAAGAGTTTGAGATAGACACCTAAAGATAAAAGAAGTTAGATAAAAGTTTTTGAAACTTTCTTTTAAAAACAGCCCGCAGTTTCGTCAGCGAACATCA
This sequence comes from Opisthograptis luteolata, assembly GCA_931315375.2. NCBI lineage: Eukaryota > Metazoa > Arthropoda > Insecta > Lepidoptera > Geometridae > Opisthograptis > Opisthograptis luteolata. The sequence continues at coordinate 12,881,614 of OV928045.1, forward strand.
CGTTTATTGTTCCTAGCATGAAGAAAGTCAGGAATTTGTTTAACATAATCTAATATATTCCAAGTTTCCTCCCGGCAGGCGGGCGGCCGCGGTAGTTCTCTCGCCACAGATCATTTGTTAGCCTGCTGAATCACATTTATATTCTTGTCGAGTGATTTTTGCCGCCATCCACTCCATCCACTTTGGTTAACTGTACCTACATTAACACAGTCTCTGCGGAGGGCGGGTGTTTTAACTTTAACTTTGTAAAAAGATAAGGCAATTTATCTTTAGCCCCCGAGGCAAACAGAGAGGTATTTCTAGTGTACATTTAATGTGAATATCTGTATACAGCGTGCGACAAAGGTAGACGACGCTCAATTTACCAATTGTGTACCAGTTAGGCCATGTTTAGTGTTTGTAACGCTTAGGATAAATGGATATTATGTTCAGTACCTTTTGTAGCTGACCGTATCTGTCTGTGGCATCGCAGCCTCTAAACAGATGAGCCGATTACGATTTCGTTTTATTTTTTTGGTTTGAAAGGTAGGTCGTGGTTTTACCGATCCGCGGAATTTTTAAATGTATGTTTTTCTTGGTTCAAATATGTACCTAGGTTAGGTACTTTGTAACTAGTCTAACTACCTACCTAGTACCTACTCACGATGGCATTTTGTTTTTTGTGACGAGTTTCCTACAATATAACCTCGTTCTGCTTGTCGTTGTTTGTAGAGACTGCGCCCTCTGATAAGTTGATTTATACAGAGAAGGCTCCGCCCGCTGTCTCCGCGTCTTCCCCTAATCTATGCTTTTGGCATATTTCTTGGGGTGAAAAATGATAAGTCCTTTATAAAGTTATTCCAAGAATATTGAAGGATGAAAAAATTAAATAACTTTTTTCTTTAAAAAAATTAAAGCTGTCTCTTAGTGGTTTTAATCGTTTTTGACTACCACGAAAAAGAGGAGTGTTATATGTCATTTTAAACTGTGATTTAGTTTTTTTTATCTGAAAGATGACTTGATTAAAAGTGTCCTTAGTAATTAACATTGCCCGGGGTTTCTTTATTCTAGTTAAGGATAGGTTGATGTTAGTGTAATAAACAAACTAATTAAACAATCATAACTATGTACCTACACTAAATTTAATTAAACTAATGTACAGTAACAAAGAAGAGCCTGAGCCCTGCGGCGGACCCGACAACAACACCTACGTAGTTGTACTATAATTATGTATATACGACGAGTATTATATTATGGTACTACGCTAATGAACATTTTTATTGTGCGCGCGAAGCGTTGAGCGTTGAACTGAATCCAGCTCGTAATTCTAATGGGATAGTCCGGCATTTCACGGTGTTTCAGGCTTTACTCACAGGTTCATGAAATCCAGGTAAAAGTTTAAACAAAACTGATGACTATATAATAAAGCTTTGCTGTATGATCAATACGTTTAGTAGTAAAATCAATACTTTAATAATTATCATATTACACTATCACATATACCTAATACTATGTCGTTTTGGAAATACAGAGCGTCGAATGAACACAAGTCAAGTGAGTGTGAAGTGAGAAAACAACTCTTTCGTAGCATAGCTACCGGCCCACAAAGGCGTTACTAACCTTACCTGTCGTCGTTTACCTGCTCGCTTTATTGTTGTCACGACTATAATGTTATAGTAATAAAATACCTAACGGGAAGTCCCATAAGTGTTTTTTCTTTTTTTAATTAAAAGTTCAGCTTCATTAAGAAAAAATCGATTTTCTATTAAAAAAAATACTTCTTTGAGTCCGGCAGTAGGTAAGTAACATGTCGTCTTGTGAACCGCTTTCTTTTTTTCTCGTTTGTTAACTAAAAATAACAAGTTTGTAATAATTGTAATTACTTACCTAATAAACTAGACAGCATTATAGTTTTTGCATTTGTCTTTAAAGTTTTTGCATTTGTCTTTGTCTTTATTTAATTTTCATTTAAATTCTTGCATTTTAAATGTTCATCCACGTAACTAAAAGATGGTGAAATAATAAGTAGGTATAGGTAACCTGTACCTCATTGAGATTATCTAAGTTTCAGTTTCTAGTTCTTAATTGTTCAACCGCTAATAAAAAACAATAGGGTTGTAATACAACTGCTTTTTAAGACGATGTGTTTATTTATGCTCGAAGTCATTATTTTGCTGGGTTTCAAAACCTCTGCGCGAACACGCTCGCTTACACCATTATTCATTTTTGAATAAAAATTCATTAATCGAACAAGTCCAAAATGAACGACAGTAGGCACTCAATTTCGAAGGAATAGAGTCATTCAAACAGAAACGTCTATTTATTTTTAAAAAAATGGAGCGTTTAAAGTTGCCTTTTAAGTCAGTTTGGGACATCGCACTTCATTTGCGATTCTGCAGATGACATCTTTGAAAATTTGATAATGAAAGAGATTTCCGTGATTAAGGTGAGCAAGGATTACACAGGATGAGACGGCGGAGGGCATCACCGAGCCCTTTCAACACCGCAAGCTGTTTGTTGCGTGACAAGGGGCCCTCAAACTATGATATCCTGTTGACCAATTAATGAGAGCTCCTTTGGGACGGTCACTTCAACCGGGAAGCAGTAGTACTTAGTATAGGTGCCTACAAGGTAAGGCGATACGATGTCAGTCAGAATACATCGGGTCACTTGCCTAGATTATTTTATTAGCGTAACAAACAACCAGACTGCTCATCGATATGTGTATGACGTAAAGTATAAGTACCTCCATATGTTATATTTTATTTTATGTGTGTGTGTGGAATGTTTATGACCACGTATCATCGTAACTACTAAACCGATTTTGATGAAATTTGGAATGGAGATAGCTTTTTTATCCCGGAAAAAGATTCCTGCGGCATAACGGGCAGACGCGGGTAACTATATATGTAGCTATATAAGTGATGAGGTAATAAATAAACGACAGGACAGGCACGTTTTCCGTAACTGGTTTGAAGCGATGATGGCTCAGTGCTAGTGACGTCGGCTTGCAGTCCATTGGGTTCAAATCCTACAATGAGTTTGAGCTTTCCGTGAAGGAAAACATCGATATGAAACCGTAGCTTGGTGGTAGGGCATTTTCTAGCGACCGCCCGGCTCAAATTGCCTATCGGTGTGTTCCGGCAGCCCCACTTGAGAGTTAATTCCCAATCCAGGTGTGGCTCGGCGCCACTGTCGACCACATCGTTACTTTACATATTCAGGCGTCTTGTGGTCAAAGGCTACAAATAAAAGTGGTATATATAAAAGGTATCACGGGCTATTTCGCTACAGAAAATGTGTGTATAATTTGTGTGTGTATATCTGGAGTTTCTGGAGCCTGTTCGTATTTAGATATAAGTATTATGTAAATAAAAAAAAAACAGAAAGCGAGTATAAATTAAGTAGAGTAGTATTGTAGTTCTGCCGAGGCGTATAGCGCTGCGCGACATCCATATACTTTTAAGTAGAAAATAATTGTGTAATGCAGTCCGGGTATGTGTTATATTATCTGAGTTTATTACTGTATACACTGATGGACTACGAACCGGAACCATATTTTGTCAAAGTATTTTCATCGCACGGATTTCGGTATTGGTACATTTTAGTATACATTGGATTGTATTTATTGCAATCAGCGCGGGACTGGTATATCTCCTGTTCTCCTGTCCCTGAAGTCTCGCGGGAACATCCGGCTCGCCAGCAGAAACCCTCGGGATCACCCCGCCATCTACGCCAACTATCTATCGGACAACCGCGACGTTGACGAGATACTACGTTCGATAAATATTATTGAGGACCTGGTAGAAACGCCTTCGTTCAAAAGGAATAATGCTACAATTCTACATCTGACGTTCCCTGGGTGTCCGGCGTGGTCGAGCGAGGAGCGCCAAGAGTACTGGCGCTGCTACATGAGGTACATGACTTACGCGGTGTTCCACGCGGTGGGCACCTCCAGCTTAGAGAAGGTGGTGGACATCAGGCTGAGGGTGAAGGGTCATCTTCCCGAGGATCCCGAGAGGGAACACAGAGGCACCCACCATCGCTGTCGGAGAGAGAGTCGTAGACTTCATAAAAGAGACTCTGTAGAGAGATGGATAAGGAGAACAGTGATGTTACGTATTACGTGTTAGTTTACGTGTTATATTTTTCTGTAGGCCAAGACAGGCAGACTAAATAATCTTTTATTTGTGTAAGGTAGTAAAAAAATCAATATCTCTACGTGACCATACAAAAGCAGAATAATCCATTGAAAATATTAATTAATTCCCGGGCCTTATGAAGAGATTTGAATCGAGTTCAGTAGGTAAACAATAAACATTGCATGCGACAACAACGATAACATGCATGAAATCATTTCGATATTTATTTTATTGAAAAGCTTGCTGGACTGGTAGTCAGTTTGGAGCGAGCGAGTAGATACAGCCTGGCCGGTCAACTTCATCCGCGACACGTCTGTTGTAGGTAAGGTTCCTGGTCCCTTGCCTCCCGCGTTTTCTATTCTACGTCATCGCATCTACAACGAACTTGACCAACATTGGCCAGCATCGCAGCTTACCTATTGTTTCCTTCTAATAAAAAGTTTTATCGCTTATCTGGCTCGAGCCGTGCCGCGTAAACAAACCCATAAATATGGTTTATGTTTTCAAGATTCTTAACGATTTTTTCGTGCTGTTATTATGTTTTCATAGATAGTTGTTGTGTGAATGTAATAGAAAATAGTTGTAATGTGTTGTAGTTTCTTTTTAGCAATCTTCTATCTCTCCCTAAAATTAGGTTTTCCCGCTCCAGTGACAATCTCCCACATCACTAGCCTCGTGTGAATACCCTGATTCCGACGCGTTCTACCGCCACGTGGGAACTTCTAGCAAAAAATGTGAAATTTAATTTACTTGCGATCAACCCGCAGCGTGTGCTGCGGACGTACGTATTTATTGCTCTCAACGTTCAAATCCCTCTGTTATTGTGTGAGTTTAATTGAAAAGGCTTATAGAAAATTGTCGCATTTGATTCTTTTGAACTCGGATGTAATTAGTTATTCTCTCTCTCTCTCTCTGAGAGAAGGCATGTGTCGCTGTGAGCTAAGATCAGCAGTGGGAACGTAATAGATGATAGTGACGAAATTATTTTAAAGCAGCCTTCTGGCTTCCATAATAGAACTGTGGCTTATTTATTTATTTAATTCAATTACAGCTATTATTACAGGCAATAAAACTTAATAATATTAATGAAATTAATCAATACAGTCAATTTTAATAAATAATTAATCAATAGTCAAATTTTATAAATCATAGCATAAGTCATATTACATTACTGCAAACACCGACCGAGCGAGCAAACAAATAGATCAGTTTTCTCGGCAACTCGATTCAGTGCCTGCAACGTCCGTATCAAAGGCGCCCTAGCCAGCAGCAGAGTCCTCGCTTATTTTTTTTATTTTTTTTTACTATTTACAGGGTAGCGTTTGACCACAAGTCACCTGATGTTAAGTGACGATGTGGTCGAAGATGGCGCCACGCTACACCTGGACTGGGAACTGGCTCTCAAGTGAGGCTGCCGGAACACACCGACAGGTGCTTGGCGACAGATTCTTAACAAGAGGGTGGTAGCTAGCCAGGCGAGTACTAGAAAATACCCTACCACCAAGCAAAACTATTTATGACAACTAGACTAGACCTCACCTTTTGCAATCTAGGGCCAACCGAAGCTTTGTAAAAATTTGTTTAATAGCCACATCAAAATTAGAATTTACAGCGCAGCAGCACGGCTATAGCTAAGGTTTCATTTAGAGTGCCCGGACTTTTTTGTTGAATCAGGGTGGCTTTCAAAGTCACCTGATGGTAACCTGATGATGGTGTCAAAGTCAAAGTCAAAGTCAAAGTCAATTGTACTTTATTAAATAGGATACATTGTGATCACTTTAAAACGTCAAACTTAAAACTAGCTACGCCTGTTCCAACCTCCTTACGCCGGCAAAAGAACAGGCAAGAAACGCCCGGCAGGTAATTTCTTTGGCGCGATCACATTGACTTTTTTTTTTTTTTTTTTTTTTTTATTAGCAATAGGTAAGCATTTGACCCCAGTCTCACCTGATGGTAAGTGATGACGAGGTCGATGATGGAGCATGCCTACCTAGAAGATACCCATTCACTCTTGACTTGAAGGCTCCCAAATTATACTTATCGGGAAACAAGGACGCCGGTAAAGTGTTCCACTCCTTCGCCGTTCGCATTATAAATGTGGAAGCGAAACGTTTTGTGCGGATTGGAGGAATTTCAACCATGTACGGATGGCGTGTTTCCGTGCGTCTTGTCGTCCGATGGTGGAATGGGGATGGTGGGATGAGGTTGTGAAGTTCCATCGCACACTCTCCGAAATGTAGTCTATAAAAGACAGATAGGCTGGCAACTTTACGGCGGTGATCAAGGCTCTGAAGCCTTGCCTTAACCAGCCTATCATCCCCAATGAGTCTTTTTGCCCTACTATCTATGGAGTCCAAGGCTTCTAGCTGATACTTAGCTGAGCCGTCCCAGAGATGGCCGCAGTATTCCACACAAGATCGGACCTGAGCCTGGTATAAGTTCAACAGCTGTCCCGGTGTGAAATACCGCCTAACCTTCCCTAGGACTCCCAACTTTTTTGCAGCTAATTTAGCCTTGGACTCAATGTAGGACCCAAAATTAAGGGTGGATGACAATGTAACTCCCAGTAAGTCAAGGTGGTCTGTTACGGGCACTACGACATTTCGGAAAGTAGGAGCCAAATGAAATTGGCTCCGTTTAGCGGTGAAAAGACACGCTTGGGTCTTTGAGGCATTAAACTTGACCAGATTGGCATCACCCCAATCGGAGACTGCCTGCAAGGCCAAGTTTAAGCGGTCCACCATGGCCTCTCTGTGAGATTGGATTTGTGCTCCGCCGGCACGTGCATCAGATACGTATCTCTCTACAACCGTGCTGTCGTCTGCGTACCCAAAGATACCGGGTTTCAGCAGATCGTTAATATGCAGCAAGAAAAGTGTTGCAGAGAGAACAGACCCCTGAGGTACCCCGGCATTAATCGCCAATTGATCAGACGAGCAGCCATCAAGAACCACTCGTATTGATCTTTCCCTCAGAAAGTCAGATATCCATACACAAAGACCGGCAGGCAGGCCGTACGATGAAAGCTTGCCAATAAGGCTATCGTGCCAAACCCTGTCGAAGGCTTTTGAGACATCCAGAGAAACAGCTAGTGCTTCTCCGTACTTCTCAATGGCCTCGCTCCAGATGTGGATGGCATACGCAAGAAGATCCCCAGTAGACCGGTTTCGGCGAAATCCGTATTGCCGGTCACTGAGGATGTCGTTCGCTTCAAGGTATGCCAGGAGCCTATGGTTCAGAATGCGCTCCATACTCTTACAGAGTATGGACGTGACTGAAATGGGCCTGTAGTTGGCAGGGTCAGCTCGACTACCTTTTTTGGGCACAGGCTGCACGTTGGCAAGCTTCCAAGACTTGGGCACTTGTCCAGTCTCCAGAGACAGGCGGTAGAGGCGTGTCAGTACCGGAGTCAACTCAGGCGCACATGTCTTTAGGACTATAGCTGGTATTCCATCAGGGCCACTTGCTTTATTCACGTCGAGATTGCGTAACGTCTTACGAACCTCAGTCTGACGAATGCGTACTTCCGGCATAGATGCCTCGCACCCAGGTAGACGTGGAGGTGTTTCGCCAGCAGAATCCAGACGCGAAGATTCCGCAAAAAGAGAGGCAAAAAGGTTCGCTTTCTCCTCTGCGGTGTGGGCAAGTGACCCGTCAGGCTTCAGCAGTGGAGGCAGTGAAGGGCGACAGAAGTTTGCTTCAACCGACTTAGCCAGGGACCAAAACGCTTTACTACCCGCAGGATAAGAAGCCAGTTTTGTCCCTATTCGACTTATGTGGTTGAAGCGTGCCCTTTTTAAAGCCTTTTTGCATGACTTGGCAGCCCTGTTAAAAGCTCTCTTCTTAACACGGATGTCCTTTCCTTTGCGGATACGAGCATCAACCCATGCCAAGTACGCCTCATGTTTCCGCGCTACAGCACTTCCACATTCGGATCCAAACCATGGGTGAGCTTTGCTGGTCTGAGGAGCATCAGAAAATGGAATAAAATACTCCATTGCCTGATGCACCACATCTGTCACAGCATCCGCGCAGGTCGAGACATTACCAGAAGAGAAGCAAATTGGCTGCCAAGGATAAGATGCGAAGAAACACCGCATCTCATCCCAATCTGCTGACTTATATCGCCATACCCGCCGGTTGCCTTTAAGGCAGAGATCGGGCGGGGAGTATACCGATACAGATTTTACCAGACAGTGGTCAGAACTTCCTAATGGTGAGGATATTGACACTGAGTAGCGGTCTGGATCAGTTGTCAGCAGAAGGTCTAAGCAATTGGCTGTATGGCCTTCAACATCCGGTACCCTTGTTGCCCCTTGGACCAGCTGAGTGAGATTTAACGTCAAGGCTAGCTTGTGCGTCTCTCTCCCAGCGTGGTCAGTGCACTGGTATGGGAAGATCCACTCCTGGTGGTGGGCATTAAAGTCCCCCAGTAACACGAGTTGGGCAGAAGGATACCGTTGTTGTGCCACGTCTGCCGTCACACTTAAATAGTCGGTGAGCCTGGTTGTCTCCTGATCACCGCTGTGCGATCTGTACACACAAGCATAGAGTATTTTTTCTAAGCCAGTGTCCACTAGAACCCACAACACTGAAAAATTAGGGTCTTCAAGGTTTCGGAGACGTCGACAGCAGATGTCATCGCGGGCATACAGACACACCCCTGCCCGTGGCCTGAAATTGTGTTCCAAAATATAGCCAGGGTATGTGAGGTATGCCGCGTCAGCCGGACATCTAATCTGTGTCTCCGTGAGGAACAGAAGGTGCGGTTTAGTAGTCTCAAGGTGGTGGTGGACTGAGTTGATATTGGAGTGCAGGCCTCGAATATTAGAGAGGTGCACTTGAAGCGAGAGGACGTGCAACCGCTGTAGAACCGACTTCTTGTTTCTCTTGATTTTCATATTTGTTAGTGGAGTGAGGAAGGTAAGAAGATGGCAGTGGAACGAGGTACTGCTTACCGACTAATTGACACACAGATAAAAAATACCCCATCACTTGATAACTAGTCCGGAGACCGCGGGGACGCCCGAGCCCCCCCGAGAATGTTCATCGGGTCCTCTCATCCGGTCGCCAACCGGCACGATGACGCATTCCGGGATTTTTCGCAAGATGGCGGGGCAGCCTTTCATGTGTGGCTGGCACACTACTTGGGCCCCCTACTGTCTGCGGTCGGCCAGCGGAGAACCGTGCCTCGGATCCCGCTGCTCTCCGAGACTAATCATCAGATGTGGTATCCTCTCTATGTGTCAAAAAACAGCCATCTCCAGCAGCACAGCTGTTCCGACCCATCCTCCATGAGGGCTACACCGATCATCTTGCCGGAACACGGCAAAGCCGTTTGGCGACAAGGCTTTGAACGGTGGGTGGTGACTAGCCACGGCCGAAGCCTACCACCAGTAGAGTGTCACCCGTTTAGCACCACCCAGAGGTCACGTGTAGGGTCTCAAGGGTAAACCTACGGACGCGGGGACTCCAACCTCCAAAAATTTTATTCTTATTACTAATTGATTGAATTGATGTTGCGGCCCAAGGTGGTGAGGTGGCGCTACTCCTGGATTGGGAACTGGCCCTCAACTGATGCTGCCGGAATACACCGTAAGTACTTGGCGACACATTTTTAACTTGTTAGCTAGCCAGGCGAGTACTAGAAAACGCCCTACTCGTAAGCAAAGCCTTTGTTTTATTAGTTTGTAAGAACGAAAGTCCTTAGTTTATATTTTAAACATTCTTTGTCTCAAAGGTCTGGAAAAAGAGAATAATTTCGAATGCGCGCAATTTCATAAGCAATGAGCTAGTGTGTTTGCAAGCTATTACTATAGCTACAGCTAGCTACAGTCTGCGACAAAAGTAGTTGATAATAGTGTAGGTTTTGCCCGAAAGAGTACAACTATCCTCACAAACTTTCACATTTGTAATATTAGTAGCATTAGTAGGAATGTAATTCAGTAGATTTGCTTCGAACGTGTGCGTTCAAATTAATTCTGGAGACGTTCTTCTGTTTTTGAGTGTGTTGTGCGGGTTTATTCAGAGCCTTCTTGCATTCCCTTTGCACGGAGGGTAGTGTGTACATGTTTGAAGCGCCGCTTAATATTACAGCGTCGCGCCGGTGGCGGTGCTTCGAATACTTTGTTTAATCTCGTATATAGTAGTACGCGCACTGAATGCTACTACGGTACCTAATACCTATACTACTACAAAAAGGTTACACCGAGGACGTTGCCCTTACAGTCTGGAACAAATTGAATAAAAAATACACATCATTCCATTATAAAATTGACAACTGTGTAAGTATGAGAAGGGAAAACTTTATGAATTTAATTTATTTTACTTCTTTCACTCTGGAAGGCTTTTCTGAAGCGATCGTGACTTGATGAATGAATTTAAATGCGAAATATGTTTGCGAATGGCATATTAAAATGATATGCCAGCTGCGACGTTGTATGCGTCATTCAAAGATTTTTGATTTTATTAATCGTTTTGTACCTACTTTACCTAGATTAATGAAGCAATACTTAATATAGATCCACCTGGATCTATACAGTCTATACTGTCAATACTTACTTATACATTATAAATGCGACAGTAACTCTCTCCACCCTGCCTGTTTGTTACCTTCTCACGGCTAAATCGCTGACCTTGATCTTGATGAAAAAATAGTATGTAGGTAGTATATGTACTAACATACACAAACCGCTGCAGCGAGATTAAACAACGATATATAACTGTATTTTTTTTTAGCTGTGAATTACTTTTTCTACTAAATCTAACAATACAAAAAACTGAATCACACCTGCGCGCTTTAAACAATAAAATTAACTCATAAAATTACCAGTTTTAAAGAAAGTCAGACCAAACTAATCAAAACTTCTCTACCGTACTTTACTTTCTGTATCCAACTACCGCTGGTGCCTAGACATTTATAATACCACTTTACAGATAAAAAAGTGTTTTAAATAAACGTACATTTTACCTTGAATATAGCTATACTTTCTTCGTCTTGACTTACTTTAGCCAAAGCTCACGTAGATAAGTAGGTACTTAAGAATAAGGCGAGTTAAAGTAAGCTTTAACTTAATTACTGACCCGCCGGCGGGTGCAGGGCCGGACTGAGCTGGCCCAGGCCCAAGGGGGGAGAGTACACAATATGTTACCTAGACGTGGGGGTGCGAGCTGGCCCACTTGAGTAATTACCGAAGTGGCGCAAGTCTCGGAAACTTCACGACTACGTATCATTGTGTTGGAATTGTATGCATTTGCTAATTCAAGGATTTCAATTGTGCGGCGACATTAATGTTGCTGAAGCTGCAATCTCATGTTTATACATTTTACTACAAATGTATCATTGTGTTGATAAATATATCACAGCGCTTGTTCATCATGCATCATAAAGGTTTCATCACGATGTTTTACTTCACCGTCTTTGATTTATTGTAACTTTGGCTTACATTTCATTTAATTCTCACCTCACCTAAATTACAAAATACGTAGGCAGGTCATATTGATATTAAGGAGAATTAATTAAATACTGATTAAAGAGCTGCTATCAAATATTATTTGAGAGCGGTTTCAAGTACCGCCCGGAATTTGATCGGCTTTCAGGAGGCTCGGTCGCGTGCCGCCGCGCCGCCCTGCCGGATGTTATTTCAGGAACATATTGGGTTTCCGTTATTAAATAATAATCTTGGGAACATTTGCACTTGAGTTTCAGGAAAAATTCACTTTCTGAGCAGAAATATGAAAGGATAGCTCTAAGAGCACAATTACATAACAAAGCATTGAAAAAAAAGTGACCGCCGCAGATAAAAGCTGGTTGGCTGGTTTAAGACGTAAACAGATTCGTAGCTTGTTGGTATAGCACGCACTGGAAAATACCTTACAATCAAGCTATGGTTTCATCACTATGTTTTCCTTCACTAAAAGATCAAGGCAATTGCATCAATACCAGTGCGCTACGCGTACCATAATCAACATTCTGTCTTTACGACGAACTGTAATTTTCTACACATAATATAATATGGAGTTTCCGAGCGCATAGCTGTTTAAATTATTACATACTTGTTGCTCGGGTCCGAGAGCCGCGCATTCATGCGCTCGGAAATAATGAATGGATGTAAACCTCTTTTGTATGAATGGAATCCAGAGAAGAAAAGAGGGTTTGTGTACCTATTGTGTGCACAGTGACGTTCCATTCGTGTTTTGAAACTGAAATGTCCGGATAAGGGATGTTTAGATGATAGAACATCGATATTACATTATGTAAAACATCGTTACATCGATGTCACGGATACATAATCGAAATTTGGTCGCGGACACACACTGTGCAAGTGTGCCGTTCATTCGTTGAGAATAAAAAAGGAAATGATTTGAATTTCATACGCTCAGAAGATATTTCAAATTTAATAATTTATTTGGTTGTTTATAAAATCATGTGATTGTTATTGTATGCTTGTTTTATTTATTGATGACAATGTTTGAAAAAAAGTCGATGTTGGCTGACATGCTCGATGCACATCGATGTTCAGCTATCGATGTCATTATCGAAGCCATCATCGATGTTTTTGCAACATCTATCATCCCTAGTCGGAATTGAGCAGGGACTATTATTAGCGCGTCGACCGCCGTCTCTGCTGAGATACAGGACATCTCGAGGGTTACGGAGCGTGATTGTTTCTGTACCAGAGAATGTAGTTATTCTGTGAGTTTGTTGGGCTCTACGGATATCGTAGTACTACACCTCTTTAGGTACTTGCTACTTAAGCTGGATCCATTTTTTTTGCGAGGCCGAGAACGTTTGGTCAATGCTGATTCAACAAAACTAGGCCTGCCGAAACACACCTATACTGCTTGGTGAAGGATCCTTCTAGTTTATTTATTATTTCCTCGTTCTAGACAATCAATTCAATCGTTTTGCGATGCAAAAAACCGTGGTAAAACTTTATGAAACATATAAGTAAATGAATTCCCAGTTTTAACTATAACTGGTGGTGTGAATTTCACAATAATCTCCTCCTTTCCCCATCTGTCAGCACGTCAGCAGATTCCCGCTTTAATTCTGTGTTCATTGAGCGTCTCAGGAGCGCCGTCCTGCAGGGAACACCCTTTATGAATTTAATTCAAATCACGGCGACACCGGAAATTTATTAAATTTATTATATTTGGTCTTAATGAAACGTGGACAGAATAAAAATGAGATTTTAACTGCGGATATTTTTAGATGGAAACCAGAACTGCCTTACCTGATTTCGTTTTTATTTTGTAAGCTTTTAGAATTCGCAGGGCTTGCCTGGTAACCGAATGTGGTTTTTGCGTGATGAATCACGCAAAAACTACGGAACGGATTTGAATGATATTTGGAATTGGGATAGCGCATACCCTGGATTAACACATAGGCTACTATTTATAATGGATAAAGGTTCCTGCGGGTTAGCGCGAAAACCGCGGGAAATAAAAAGTACTCCATGTATTAATCCGAAATCTTATATGCCTACAACAAAATGTATGCCAAATTATAAAGCCTTATCGGTGGGATTGAGGTTGGAGACATTGAGAAAACAAACAAGCGTCTAAACTTTCGCTTATCGAAGGACAAGAGAGATAAGTAGTCCGTGGGATAGCAACCCAAAGTAACTCGGTTACACTTTCAGTGGAGAATTGGTCGCGACGGACCCTCCACTCGCGGGACTTACTTCTGAGAGAGTGTGCCGACGCAAATTCACGCAAACAGACACTTTTAGCTGTGTTAAATTGCCTTATAGAAGCTCAGAAGATACTTTATATTACTCGTAAGTATTACCTATCGCAAGCTGAAGTGGCAGTGGGCTGGTCATATAAGCCGCAGAACCGATAACCGTTGGAGTAGAAGTGTTCTTGAGTGGAGACCGCGACTTGGCAAACGTAGTGTGGGACGTCCTGCGACAAGGTGGAGCGACGACTTGCACCGAGTGGCTGGCAGTAGTCGGATGAGAAGAGCCGAAGACCGGGCTCAGTGGCGTACCTTGGGAGAGGCCTATGTCCAGCAGTGGACTGATACAGGCTGAGGATGATGATTACCTATCGCATCTAGTAAAGTATTTTGTGATTACTGCATTACGACCCAGTAAAACATATTACCAAACACCACGAGGGTACATTATGCCATGTCATGGCACAAATCACTAACAATACCACGTTTGAATATTCATATGAATTCCGGTGTCTTATGAATGCTTGCTCTAACAAAGTCGAGCGTTTTGTTACAGCAACGGTATTCAGCTGGAAATTACTTTAAAAGCAGTTCCTTACTTTACTACGCCTATTCATCATTGCTTTCTTTGATATGTACATTTAGGAATGGTACGACTGTAACTGATTGTTACATATCGTCGGCTAGCAAACAACACCGCACAAGTCAAAATTTTATGGTATTGACATTTTAAAGCCATTAGATGCAGTTTTGACGTCCGCTTCTATGAACCTGTCAGTTCCAAGTATTTTATTGAAGCCGTTAATAAAAAATTGTAATACACACAAGTCAATAATTTACATAAAAAACATAAAAGTAAAACAGTTTTATGTCTCTCTTGAAAAGTTGCAAAATTTGACTTGCGCGGTGTTGTTAGCTAGCCGACGATATTTAGTAATAGCGTGATCTTGGTTGTTACTAGAGGATGCTATCACTGTCAGTTAATCAATAAATAAAAGAATCTGCTTTGGATTTCTCTTATACTAGCTGGTACGCGCGGTTTTACCCACTCGACTACAGTTTATCGCGATGAAAAGTTTTTAATGTCTTTCCCCATGGTTCAAACTATCTCCATACCTTATTTTGTCAAGATCTGTTCAGCAGTTTAGACGTGCTCACAAAATTATAGTAAGGTTTGAGTTTTACAATTTGTTAAACGCAATTGATGTGATTTTGGTTTTCTTTATTTACTACAGTAGAGAATATAATGCTTTTTGCAAAGATGCTACCCCCTAACCCCTTTTACGAACAAAGATAATGATTATAGGTAACTTTGTAGAGGAAATTATTTTAGTACTCGTAATTGTATAGTAAATAGTACTAACTTCACACAAAACCTGCTCAGAAGTCCAAAGATAGTTGTAGTACAAATTGGTGCCGTTTTAATAAGGAAGGTTTAATGTTGCAAAAAAGCACTAGCATAGAATTTATTGCGTTTAATTAACTTGGTTCATGAATCACTCTTGTCTAAATCACTCCCGTGGTGCCGCCCGCCCCACAAGCACGGCCACAACGGTTCTCACTCTCCCCCCGATATCGCAACACTTAATTCCACCCAGGGGCGGATCCAGGATTTCGTTCAGGGCGGTCGTTTTTTGTGTTCTCGTTCAAAACTGGGGCATTTTTTGTGTTTTTGTTCAAGGTTGGAAATTTTTTGTGTGATATCTTTCGTTCTAAAAAATGTAGAAACAGTTGTTGTCGAGAAATACAGTTAGATATGAAGAAAAGGAAAAAAATGCGCTTCGGTCAGCGTCAGGGCAATTGCACCTAATGTCCCCCCTGTATCTATAAGAAATTTTGTCTAAAATAATTTAGAAACAGTTGCTGTCGAGTACAGTTAAATTTGAAAGAAGAAAAATAGTGCTTCGGTCGTGCGTCAGGGGCCAATTGCCCTAATTTGTCCCCCTGCCTACGCGCCTGATTCCACCCCGCTTGCAAGCTACAAGAGATTTCTCTCACTTACTTATTCTCATAGATTACTTAGTCATGCATCCGAGGAACTCTACGCATTAAACTTTATTCCCTCAAAGCAGGAGCTCATGACTGCATATTAAAAACGAAGTAGAGTTCCCAGCTTACTCTTTAAACTCTTTTTGTTTCTGAGAAGTTGAAATTTTCAACTCTAGCTAGCGATTATAAATGTCACTTGAGAGCGTCTGGGTGCTTCAAGAAGTTTGTAAAATTTTAAGCTTTTCGAAATGGAGAATTAATTATGTTGCTTTGGAGGGCACGTAAAGCTGTCGCAACTGAGAGTTATTTTCTTTACCTACAGCACATTGTTTGACTATAAATCAGCTGGTGGTCGGAGGTGGCGCCACGCTACACCTGCATTGGGCTCATAAGTGGAGCTGCCGAAACACACCAATACATGCTTGGTGACAAATTCTTAACTTGAGGCTGTTAGTTAGCCAGGCGAGCACTTCTAGCACCAATCTATGGTTTTATCACGATGTTTTCTTTCACCGAAAGCTCAAGCTTATTGCAGGATTCAAACACTCGACCTACGGATCGCAAGCCGACGTCACTACCACTGAGCCATAGCTTCTCGCTGTGGCAGTTAATGTCGGAGCACTTCAGAAAAGCTTAAAACTAAATACGGAACAAAATATAGAAGCCGTCTCCTTGAGTGGAGTACCGCATCAACTAAGAGAATTGGTTAAAATCACATGTGTAACCTGTTTATGTAGCGGCTTCATTGCTGACAAGTGCTCCATTCGATTACACGAACTCGATATTATAAATCTACATAGGTATACTCTTATACGTATTATCGTCTCTCGCATTCTTTGTATCCAAACTCTCAATCGAAAATGAGAGAAGTTAAGCTTTTTACCGCCTCGTTATTATGTTGGAGCTCGTCGACACTCGGTTATCAAAAAAGTTTTCCAATATTCTAGTTCGGTACATTTTCTAGCAAAACGATGATAAGGTCTGTTGAGTTGTGTCGGGTACCTGCATCGATCGAGACTACATCTCGTCTTCTATATCGAATCATATTAGTGAGCTTCGAACATTTTACTCTGTCAAAGTAAATTAAGTGTCTCTTGTATGTAATAAGACTTAATAGAAAAACAGACAAATAGCCTGCACGGTATACAAAATGGCGCGAGGAGTGCGAATCGGATTAATGATTTAATTTGTATGTTAAAGTAGGAAGTTTATCAAAGCTACTGTGTTGCAAAAGAGTAACGTTTGCAATTATAAACTTCAGAAAGAAAAATTACTTCTACACAACAGGATTTGAACCCGAACCCTTGCATTACCTTTTGTACTGCTCGGCCAAGTGAACTATTTAAAGTTCTGGGTTGTCAGTTGAAACGAAACTCTTTCTATCATCTTATTTTGTCCTTCACCATAGGGACTGTTATCAAATCCAAGCGAAGAAGAACGATCTCATGCAGCGACACGAAGCTAGTTTGCGACTCAGTTCCGTCACTACCCTTTCCCAAACCTTGTATGAATAAAAGCGAAGACAGTAAAATTTAAAAATAAGTTTAACTGTTACTCTTGCTTTCTTAATGACATACTTACTAAACTGTCTGCAAATATATACGAAGCCAGTAACATGCCAGTTGGTGGCCTCGTGTCGGTGCGCACGGAGTCTCGTCCCATGTCAGTTCATCTAAAAAACTTCGTCAACGTCGTAATGACACCTAACTCCCTTTACATTTAAAACGGTACGTTATTACTCCGTTACTCGTTACATTTTCACGAAATTAAAAACCGCCCGAGTTTTAGTGAAAATACACAACACGGCGTTTTTGTTGACCAGAAGTGGCTTACGTAATTATATACCTTGACTTTCCGACAATAAGGTTCAAAAGGGAATTATTAACATTTCTAAAGGTTGATGCTATTTTTGGACTAAATGTTTCGACGCAATTTTAATTCTTATTTCAATAGCGGTAAGGTTCAGCGACGGCTAGGGGTAGTTTAACGGGTGTAAAGTTCACGTGAGTTTAAAGTCGGGCCACCGAGGGGCAAGCTAATTCATTCGGTGACTCTACATGTTGCTAATTGGGACATTTTACTTGATGTATTGTTTCTGATTATGAATAATTTAGACAAATTGCTGGTGCCGGTTGTAATGGTGATGACATTGCATTACAGTTTGATGTTACTGATAACTGTTGGGTAATTGTTATTATACTCTACTATAAAATCATCATAAATTGTGCGCATTATATTTTAGTTTCATGCCAATATAGGTATGTTGGACAGAAATAAAACCAAGCTAGTTAAAAGACGTCGTATCTAGAAGTTTATTGGCAATCGATTTGCAAGTAGAGTTAAGGATTCAAAGCTTCAAAGTAGAGTTGCAAATGCAATAAAAAAACTGGATGTTTACGTTGCTGTTTACATCAATTCAGTTTACCAACTTGCTCTTAACCCATGTAGTTATAAACTGTAGTTAAGTAAATGCACAGTAAGCTAAGCTCTACCGAGTGGCTGTACAAGTTTAACTAGCAATTATGTCGATACGAACTCTCCGCCGCGCCGGCAGAGGCGGAGGAGGCTGGCTCTCGCGTTTGCTTACTGTACTCTACTTCAGGTGAAGTGTGCTTACCTAGGATATAATCTATGAAGGCTTACGGACGTTCCCAATAACCGATTAATCCACGGTCTGCCATACTAGTGATTGAAATTTGAGACTACTTCTATTCTTCTTCTTCTTCTTGTTATTTTTTTTTGCTATTCTAATTTAATTTTTATTTTAATGTATTTTGCTTGATCTATGTATATTATTGTTAATTTTTATTATTCTTATCTAATTTTATTTTTCTTTTTTTTTCTTTTCAAATTAATTATTTCTTGTGTGTATATTTTATATTTGAAACTATATAGGTAATTGGCTTTGGCCGTCTAATATAATGTAATAAATAAATAAGAATAAGAATGGAGCTTTTGTGAAACTTCTATCTCCAGTAGGGCAAACCGTGGATAGATCAGTTATTGGGAACGGCTGTCAGTAGCAATGGTGTCACGGTATACCTGGATAAGGAACTGGCTCTCATGCGGGGCTGACGGAACACACCGATAGGTGCTTGGCGAGAGATTGGTAGCTGGCACTTGAAAATGCTCTCTAACAATGTTTTAATCACGATTACCGAAAGGTCAAGCTCATTGTAAGGTTTAAAACGATGATGGTTCAGTGGTAGTGACGTGTACTTGCGAACCATAAAAAGTGGGTTTAAATCCTACAATGAGATTGAGCTTTCAGTGAAGGAAATCAACGTCATAAAATAATAGTTTGGTGGTATTTTCTAGGTAGCTACCATGCCCATGTTAAGAATTTATCGTCGTGTTCCGCCACCCTCATTATGTCCTTTTGCACCGGTAGAAGTGGCTCACTTGTGAGCCACTTCTACCGGTGCAAAAGGACATAATTATGTTGTCATATTGTTGAAGGATGTCAGCGGAATCCTTACCAACTTACTTATTTGTTCCTACAAAAATACTCGCGACAAAATCTTAGAATTTCCCTTCTGCGTAATGAATGCGAAGAAAGAAATTATTACGGTCAAAAGTCGTTACCATAAGGCCCCAACATAATTTGAAGCCGCACACGGCGGCCTCCGCTCCTATGAATTACACAGGATGCCGCCGCACGCTCCACGTAGCTACGTCACTAAAACATACACTTTTTTAATTACTCCTTTCATCCCTCTACTTTAGAGACTCATTAAAGAGGTAAAACACACATAGGTTATGAAAAATATTGCTCTCCTTGGCGTGCTGCAGTCGGGTAATGTTATTTAACTTGCATGAAAAATTTCTGGACTCTTTCTGCATATTCCGCAAATAGATTTGCGCTCTCTATTCGCAAATAAACAACTCTACACGTAAAACTCGACGTAAAAAAGTAGCTTTCCGCGTCTGTCTGTATATCCGCTAACTCCTAAACTACGCAACAGATTTTGATGCAGTTTTCACCATCAGTTATAGAAGTTTTCATAGAAGGTATCAATATTTTATGCAAAAAGAAAAAAAAATTAGAACCAAGTCATCGAAAATTGGCTTACATGGCTTACGGGCGGCGAGTCGCTAGTTTGAAATAATTCATTTTCACTTTCTCTTTGGGCTCTGGTTATTATATTATACACACGTATATAGGTCATGCTCGAGACACCTGGTTTTTAAGCGATAACAATTGATTGAACAATACATTTTTAATTATGCAGTTTTTGGTGTACACTTTGAATTCCCCACCAGGATTCAGGTCCTGTCTATCATCACTCTTCAAATATGATTCGCTTCATCATTCCGCCTAGGTACAGCAGTCCGCCTACATCCCGTGTGCTCCTCATTTGTACGCTAGGGCGGGCGGCGGCTTACACCTTCTATCTCATCCCTTGAGCCCTGTCGTTATTATGAAAAGGGTTGAAAGCCCTCATTAATCATGAGCGAAGTTTTTCTTCTCGCGAGTCATCGGAAAGAAATCTCGCGAAGGGTCTGAATCCGTTGTTTCACGAAGCAAAAAAGTCTTGCAAGAGACGATAAACAGATTTCTGATATTTGGGTGTCGGTTGCAGGCACCAGAAGCGTTCTGAAAATAGAAAAAAGATAAAAGTCGCCTGGCTCGGATTTGCGCGGATTCCCACTGCGCCGATTTAAGCGAAGCTCAAAGGTTCATTCGATTTGCGCTTTAAGCGCTTTCAGGCGTGCTCAATACCAACTGAAATGAACTGGCGGTTGCTCATAAAATGATTGTCAGCTGTAAAATTCTGTCAAGCGAGGAACATTTTATTGACATAGGTGTTGGAGCTTGATAAAGAAGCTGTGTGCAGTCATGTTTCCAGAAACGCTGCAACCAGAGCACTGTATTCTTGGTTTATTTTTCATAGCCGCGGCGCTGCGCAGGTGAGCTTAATATTTTATTTATGTTAACGTAGTTTCGGTAATTACGCTCGGCTGTCGTTGAGGATACAAAAGATGAAAATGATTTGCAAACTCATTTAATTAAACCAAATATTATAATTAATAGCTGCGCCCCGCTGTTTTCCCAGATGAGAAGCTATCTCCATTCCAAATTACAGTTAAATCCGTTTAGCCGTGAAGACTCATAAAATTTCGCATTTACAATATTAATGTGATTCCATAAATCAGAAGATGTGACGATTGATTGAAATTCCGTAAAAAAGTAGCTAGTGATCACATGTCTATCCTACTACAAAAGTGTTCTGATTTTGAGTTTGAAAGTGAGTATTATCCGGATTCCAGTATCGTCCCTAAACATCTGTTACGAGACGTGATCTATTCCCATGGCGTGTCAGTGTGTCACGCGTCTCTTCTTATAACAATAAATCGTCGAAACAGAGTAGTTACCGGCCGCTCTCGATTCTTGTCGCTCGTGTGTCATTGCATAACAAGGTAACTAATAGTTCTTATTCGCTTTTGTAGGTCGATAAACTGGAAAATAGTTAATGTTTACATCTTAAAAGCTGTTTTCGGAAATTTAAGCACGCTTAGATATTATTGAGAAAAATCGTTGGATAAAAAAAATGACTTTCCTTCTGAGTCTTACCTTCCAAGACCGATTCCTTCCTTATTTTACCTTAGTTTTCCTTCTGAATCAGAAGGGAAGGAATTGTGAAAACGGTATTTCGGAAGGTCTTCTTTCTTCGTGTGTAAGTCATGTCTTGACAGCACGCCATCGCTCTGCGCTCTTCATCGCTTCGTTACTTCTGTTCCCACTGTTATGATTCAGCTCTAATAGCCAGCCTACGACGAGGTGTTTCGGAGTACAGGGAGTGGAAACATCCTTATCTCAGCAAACTTCCGTACTGTCGTGACTAAGGACAGTATTCTAGTATGACACTCAAGTGTTGATCAATACTTGAACATTTGTATGAAATGTCAGACTCAAATAGATAAATAGGATAAGATAAATTTATTTTCACAAAAATTAATTACCAGAAACAGATACAGAAAATCTCTTAACCATACAATATATTCTACTTATTAAAACATATTAACGATGGACCCCAAACTAAGCACTAAATCACTAAATCTTTGCTCAAGTAGTGATTATCGCTTGAGCGTCTTTCTGATTCTCACAGCCTATGTGTGAAGGGCACGCCGCCGCCTGGCTGACCGAGCCGCCTGGAGTGGAGCGGAAATGAGCGGAGCGGTCTGTTCACAGCTCACCGTTCACTCGCTCCCAGAAACAAATCGTCATTTCCGCCAGTTGCCGCCCACGGCTCGCGGTATCGACGGAAAAGTCTTAAATTTAAAATGGTTACAGTAACATTGAACAGTTGAACGTTTAGTAGTAAATCAGCAGTCTACCCGTTACGGATCTGTGGAATCTGCACCTACCTACAATAAAAGAAAATGAGTGCTTCTAATTATAAATCAATAGCGCCCCGTGGTTACGCTAGAGGTACTCCCGTTATTAAACAGGAACCGGGATAAATAGTAGCCTATATGATGATCCAGGATATAAGCTATCTTCATTTCAAATTCCATGAAAATCTGTTGAGTCGTTTTAGCATGAAGAAGTAACACACACACTCACAAATTCTCGTAATTAGAATATTAGTGTGATAATATTAGTTTTATATTTAACGTACAAACTTTAAAATACCTAGTTATTTTATCAGCAGTTCTATGTTAGGGGATATAATTTATAGACATTATCTAACAATGTAATCTCGAATAATGCTAGCTCGTTTAAAGTTGCTCAGTTACGTAACGATAAGCCACTAATTTACAATATATTGGACCCCTTTTTAAATAATTTAAAATTTTGTAATTCTAGAACTTTCCAATGAGTTCGACTTATAAACGGAGGAAGCTGTAGTGTTTGTTCAAGCGGAAAGACCGGTTTATCGACGCGACGGTATGTAAACACACTTGTGTAGTTTTATCTGATTTTTTAAAGAGATTTACTGCTCTCCCGAAATAGCTGGAATTAGTTTATAGTTAACGTTATTGCTTGTGTTGTTGGATGTTACTGTTGCGTAAGAGATGCCTGTGTTCATATATTCTTTGAAGACGGAACGGAATGCCGTGGGAGAGTTCCTGGAAGCAGCGGCACTGGCGCCCACCGAGCTCGTGAATAATTAGCTGCTTGATTTCTTTACACTTCTTTCAGGGTAGACTTTGACCACAAGTCACCTGTTATTAAGCGATCCAAGCAATCCAGGTGTTTTCACAATCCAGGTGCAGCTCTCATGAACATCCTTGATTTGATCTCTTCCCGTTTATCAGATTATGCTAAAATTTATAAGCGGATGTGATGTTTGCGATTGTATAAAAATATTTTTAATTATTTAAACCATAAAAAATATTATTCCGAGATAGTGACCTCATAAAAGATGATAAAAAGCTTATTGAACACACACAAAACAAGCAAAATAATTATTTTATCATATTTTATATTTTATGAGCCATAAGATTCAAAGAAATTGAGAGTAAAAGGTGCCATTCCCGGTGTAATGTAAACACGCGTCGACGAGCTGCGCGGAGACATGACAGTAGCCGAGTTATTAATGACGTCACGTTCGTGTACCGTCGCTGTCGCATCACTTTCATCTCAGAAACCGTGAAAATTATTAACACAATTTGCTCATGCATTTATGAGCATCACACGCGCTCCCCGGCGCGCCGGGCGCAGCGTGCGACCCACCCCGCGGTACTGCGCAATAAAGTGTGTTACATTTAAATTATACACATTAGAGCAACAAAATACTACAAATTAAATGTAATTAAATGCTTTATTTATTTATTGGAAAACCAACAGCTTTTTACAACAATAGAAAATATGCAGTAAAATAACAATGAAAGGTTTATTTGCCAAAAGTACTATTACCCTAATTATAGCAGAATGCAGAGCAAAGCATTGTTAATGAAAACTCAAAAGCTTTATACCGTACGTACTACTGGTACTGTATTTATATGCAATAACTGTATTACAGTAATAGTAACTTCTTATGGAAGGATGGGGGTTGTTGTATTAATTTGTAGGTAAACCTGAGACAAAACTAGTAAAAAACCAAAACAAAAAAACTGTAGATCCGATTGCTACCAAACTTCTCATAACCCATTGGGCTAATCTGAAGATTGCTTGAGAATTTCACCATAATCGGTTCAGCCATTTTAGAGTCCACAGGAAAAAAAACCCATTGATTTTTATATGTATAGAATGTATAGATATATATCACAGTAACAGTTCAGCTGCATTAGGTGCTAGACTAGCGAAACAGCTTGAAAAAAAACCTAAAAGCAATATCAATTTCCTTAGTACAATAAAATACTCCTAGTGGTATATTATTTTCCTAGTTATTCATTACCGCGTACAGTTTGGTAGTCCGGAGCGGGTTTTATAACAAGACAGCCGGCTGAGAGCGACCGGCGCGCTGCTGAATATTTAATTTGCTACGACGGACGCAAACAGCAGGTTTAAACAAATAATACGGCCACTGCCTCTGTTCTGAGAGACGTATTCGTATTCTATAGGTTAGTAAGATACCTAAATTCATTATAACGAGTGAAAACGAAACGATACATTGACTGGAATAAATTGTATGGGAAATGGCGGTATAATTCATTGACTTTAGAATTAGAATTTGCTATTGAATTAGAACGGGATATTTAAGTACCTGATATTTGTTTCGTGTTCTCGATATTTCGGCACTGTTGAATACTGGTGTTATCATCAATCCTACCCTGCAGATACTTTTAGTACTTTCGTGATCATGGCGGTTGCCATAGTGCTGAAATATCGAGAACTCGGACAGCAAAAACAAGTGTATGGTAAATGTTATTTTTCAAAATTTAATTTTAAGGACCATGGCAGTTGAAAAAGTACACAGAGAAGTTACTCAGTAATTCATAGTTACTGACCATTTTTACCGACACACCTATAAATAACCAAACACATGCTTGTTTCTTCCGTGAAAATCACCCCTTATACGAACGTCTAGTGCGCGTTTCTAGCATATGCACCAAATGCCGCCGTTTTCCAATAACGTCAAATCGCGCCACTTTCACCGACAGCCGGTGGCGGAGGTTATGCGGTGGCGGTGGCGGCGCCCATACTGCCACTTCTTAAATACTGCCACAATTCCTGTGGCACGTTTGAGGAACGGTTTGGGGAATCATGTGTGAAATTGGTGGAGCTGCTTGGATCGGAACTTTCCGAGTGGAATGTTATTGAATTAGATATTAGATATAATATGTCTGGAGAAAATTGTGTTCAGCGCTTTTGAAACCTGCATGTGAAGCGAAATATATATTAAAGAATGGATATTTATTGTCTTGTATGATTTGAGGTGGTAGTTTGTTAAATGATTTGATATGTAATACGGAAACATCTTCATCAGCCGTTCCTACTGCTGGTGGGACTCTAGCCATCAGATACGGATCTATAACGTGGGCCTCAGTGCGGGTTGGTAGATGTCGCATGCTCGTTCTTGCACCTGCCGGTTTCCTCACCACAATGTTTTGCTTTGCCGTTTTGAGCGATGGCAAATCCGCACATTATATTGAGTCATTGATGCGGGGCGGAAAGGATTCGAACTTGGTATCTGTGCCGGCGGCGCATGTGCTATCGTTCGGCCACCGTCGCCCAAGGCTGGTATTTAATTGCTATATAGAAAAAATTAGGTTACTAAAATATCATGAGTCGAATATTTCCACAGCCATAAGCAATACGTATCTATTAAGACTGATTTGACCCGCACTAGTAAACCTTCTTATCAGATATTATCCCTGAGAGGTTAATTACTCCTGAAATCGTAATGAGTGACCCCGCCCCGGTCTCGGCAACCCTTGGGCTCGAGGCTGGTTGAATTATTCATCGCGAGCGGCGCCGGGCGACAAAGTCATGGGACTTGGTGTCAAGTGTTATGTGACTTTGTAACTTTGGGTTAAACATTTACAGGGTGTCTGCGAGCTGACGCGGGGGTGGGCCGGTTCACTTACGGCTACTGAATAAAGATATGGCCTGATATACGAGTAGACGTAGGTATAACAAATAATAGGACTTTTTTATTATTGTCAGGGTAGTGACGTGGTCGGTGCAGCTGCTGGAACACACCGATAAAATGCTTAGTGAGAGATTCTCAACTTGAGGGTGGTAGATGGCCAGGCGAGCATTAAAACATGCCCTAACACCAAACACCATGCAATAGTTTCATTACGATGTTTTTCTTCACCGAAAGGTCTAGCTCGTTGTAGGATTCGAATCCATGGCCTACGGGCCGCAAATCGGCGTCACTACCGCTCTACTATCAAAATTATGTGGTGCCCCATATTACACCACTGCGCTGCGCCTGCGGTTGTATAACCGAGTATTCGCGGTTCTAGTGTAGCCTATGTATCCTTAGTACCTATAACCTATCTTCATTCCAAATTTTACCTAAATCCGTTGAGCCGATTCAGCGTGAATAAGTACCAAACATACACACGTCCGCCTCACAAACTGTACTGAAAAGTTACACTAGTTCGGTCGACCGGACCAACAATCAAACTGTTGCTACTAGAAGAAACTTTCGCATTTTTATAACATCAATTTGTTCCTATATTTGATTACAGATATAATTGATATCTCATACATTGTAGGTGCGACGACAATCTGTCTCTGTGTGACGCCGCGACAGCAAAGTACGTCGGTAGTAGCACTTGGTACTCGTTTATTGGTGGCCTTCTCTGCTTTTAATTAATTAAACATCGGCCATTCCGCAGCCGCTTCCTGCGCTTTCATTTATATAGTTAGGTACTTAGTTGATACTAAAAGTACTTAATTATGAACGAATGTTTGTGTTGAAACGGCAGAAATTTTTAGCGTGTCTTTATATCCGAACTTTGAAAACCGCCTTGAAATCGGTTCAGTGCTTTTTGCAGGATCGATGAGACAACACACAAATGAAAACTGAGACAGGCAAAGAGAATTTTTTTTTACCTTACCCTTTAGCTTGTTTAGTAATAAGTACCTAACTAAATACGAAGTTTATTTGAGAAGCTAATTTAATGAAAATTTTCTTTCGTCTTGAAAATGTCTAGTTTACGTGCGCTAATCAGCTTGTCTAGTAACAAAGAGTTAGCTCAAACTAGTACCCCAATATGAAAACTGACTAATCTACTTCACAGAACAGTTTGACTTTATTTGATGTTACAGGTCCAACGCTCCAGCTTTATTTTGATCAAGAAACGTTTCGATACGATATCTACAAACTCTGTATAAAGTTACTGCAAAGATTACTTAACTGTTTGTTTACAATGTTATGACAAAAATAATCCTATCAGGAGTTATTCCGTTTCAAAGGAATTTTCAGAAGACTTCAAACTTCAAAGAGCCGACTTTGTGCTCAAAATACACCGCGACCGAAATGGAATGACGGACGTTGGAGAAATTAAGTCAAGGATAGAGTTTAGTTGTGAATTTGTGATGTATGTGCGAATTGTGCGTGTCCAGTGCTCATTCAAATATTGTTGGATGTTGGAGCGATTAATATCTCTTGTAATAACATTAGTTATTACGGCCCCTTGTCAGTGTGCCATTTGAAATCTATTAGCTTTCTAATGTTATAAATGAAATTAAAAAGTTGTGAGTGTGTGAGTGCTTTTATTACCACTCGCAACTCCATAACTGCTAAATGTAATTTCTTAAAATATAGTAATATGTAGTTACTGTACTAGGATAGGACATTAGATACATTTTATTTGAAAAAAAAAATTGTTTGCCGTGTGACAGTGTTACCTAGTGATCGAAGTGGGTTTCGACTCCCAACCCTGTCCCAATCCAAACTCAAATAATTGAGTTGTACCACCAATAGTTCGGCAGGCGCCGCGCCGCCGCCGCCGCCCGCGCCGCCGCCCCGTGCGGTAATAATAATTGATTCCTGATCGCGGGCAGAGGGCGGCAGATACCTACTGCTGCTAGCAGGTGGGGTCAGAGGGAACAACTCTTATAATGTTTTTCTACAACCTTCATCATCTTCATCATCATCATCAGCCGGAACAAGTCCACTGCAGAACATAGGCCTCCCCTTTTGAACGCCACCATGAACGGCTGTTAGCCATTTGCATCCATTGGCTCTCTGCGACTCTTATAACTTTAAAACCTAAACCTTAGTTTCTGTTAATTACTTTTTATGCAAATAAAATTATCTTTATCTTATTAAAGAAAGTATTAAATTTAAATTGATGATTACCTCGATTAGCAGCTTGTGATCTAAACCTGTCAAAATGACCCTACGCTTGAGTTTGCAGTTCAAATGGGGTTGTGGCACTAAAACTGTCAAACTCTTCAACATTAACCCATCAAACCTAATTTTTATACACTACTTACAAGGTAGCGTTTGAACACAAGTCACTTGATGTTAAACGACGATGTGGTCGAAAGTGGCGCTACGCTACTCTTGGACTGGGAACTGGATAGGTGCTTGGAGACAGATTCTTAATTTGGGTGGTAGCTATTAGAGACACTTAAAGTAAGCTCGATGTATTTTAGGTATCGTAACAAAACCTGCTTTTGTCTTTTAAACATGTAGCTGAGAATACGATGAAAAAACGCGCTGAAGAAACAAATTTGCTAATTTCATTTAGTGAAACTTCTGACGCTAATCCCACCGCACCTGCGTCCCTTCGGAGGCTGAAGCCCAACCGCCGAGTTTCCTTAAACCGGCTCTGCTAGCCCCCGGGGACTTGATAAGGATTCAATCAGCCCCCGGGACGTAAGGCGCGCCCGCCGGGTAATACAGTGCCGGGACTGGGACCTTACTGGGACTAATATAACGTCTTTTTTACCATTTTTCACCTGAATTTGAGTTGAGACATATTGAAGAATTTGTGTGAAGTTAACTCGGTTAGATATTATGTACTGAAGATGGATCGTTAGAGCGACAAGCGTACTGACATGCTGACATAATGATAGTGAACGCTTTATTCGTGTGGAATTACGATTTTATGGTCTATGAAACATAAAGCTTACAGTACATCTATATTCATGTATTACCATCAAAACCAAATCAAATTATTTGCGAGAATACAAATTATTTTCTTAGAAATATTACAACAAAAATTAAACTCACATGACTTCGTCTTCAGAGCTAGGAATTTAGTGACACGTTCAATGAAGAATGATACTAAAATAACATTGTTTATCAAGTTCTCGGAGAAACGGCGTTGTACTATATGTATTCTGTACCAGTTGCTAGGCTGGCTCAGGTACTGTCCGTAGTAAAAATAAGTACATATTAAAACTCTGTTAGTATTTAGACTGGGTGTTGTATACACGGAGATCCATCATGTCCCGTGGTCAAGACCAGCGTGGCTACCTTTCCCTAGAACAGCGACGTAAAACTAAAATTATCTAGATACTTTTATGTATAAATTCTTTGGCCGAAAATGTAGCTACTCTTGTCAAAACAAAATGAAACTTTAAAAGTAACACTGTGTCTACGATTATTAGCGAACACAAAGTTCCAGTAACTGTGTTAGTGGAGTCTCTGCGTCACGTTACACGCCGAGCCTTAAGTAGGGTTGCCACGGAGCCGGCCGCCGGACAACTTTGTGCTGATTGGGCATTGAGCTTCGGTAGGCGACGGGTTGGGGTAGGGCTGGCGCTATCGCGTACGTGGTTAATAAAGGTGTGTGTTTGTAATGATACAACGCGTATCATCGTTAATCAAACAGTAGTAACTTACATTGAAAATATGAGTTACTGTAAGTAATAATCAGATTAATTACCATATTATGTGGGGTCTGGTCTGCTTTGGTTGTGATCCCGCGACTCGTTAATATTCATGTTCCCATATCCCAATGTGTACAACCAAACAAGAGAAATCTTCTTATTAGTAAAGCTAAATAAAAAATATCGGACTATTAGATGACAAAAAAAAAAGCTTGGGATTTTAGTGAACTTGCTCCAATTCAATCAATTAGTAATAAGAATAAAATTGTCAATGTGATCGCGCCAAAAAAATTACCTGCCGGGCGTTTCTTGCCTGTTCTTTTGCCGGCGTAAGGAGGTTGGAACAGGCGTAGCTAGTTTTAAGTTGACGTTTTAAAGTGATCACAATGTATCCTATTGAATAAACATTATTGAATTTTGAATTTTGAATTTTACCTAAGACACAACGAAGTTACAACAATGTTGAAGTTTCGTGTTACATATAAAGGTAGGATTTTGCAAACATGGCTAAAACGGTGTATGTTTTTTTTAACGTTATTACGTAAGCGCTCGCTGTGGCAACCCTATCAACTAAAGCCGTATTCAAGCTGGTAAGTTCGTAACTGTGTTTGGCTTTGGAGTCCAGTGGAGGGTTGCAACTCGGAAGTAGCGCAGATTGTAGCGGACGGACGCACGCGCCTGCGAGCTGACGCGGGGACAGGAGCGGGAACATACTCTTTTTGTCGACGGAGCTGTGAACATGAAGCCTACTAGCTTCTGTTGCCAGGGTCTTCCAAGAAGAGCCCTGGAAGCGTTATCGCAATAAAAAGTTTTCTATGTCCTTCTCCAGATTTTGACCTAAACACACACACACACACAAACATACTCACACATACGTCCGTCCATACATCCATCCACCCCAGATAAGATTTCAGTGTTTCGTAACATTCAATTTCAATAAGATACAATAGTTCACACTCACAGTAGACTGTCGGCTTTATACAGGCCGGAATTAAACACAGTGGGTAGGTGGTAGAAGGCGATATTACAGCACCGTAGTAAAATCCTGAATCATAAATTTAATTCTCCGAGGCGTGGATTGATCGCTCACAGAGCATCAGTCGCTTGTAATTAGTAATCAGTACCCTCTTGATATCGTTATCATTACCGGGCAGCCGCCTCGTTCTTGGTCACGCCCTCTCTGTGCCTTTATATATCATCAGCGTGTCCGCTGAGACGCGGCGCCGACGACGCGTCCACCGGCGTGTGACGTCACACGACCCGCTAACGGCAGACGTCCAGTAATTAATCGTCACGTAATTACAGCTAACGACATAGAAAGGCCGTCGCAACAGCTGATCGGAATAAAATTAAGTTTGGAGACAGAGTAGACAGTAGTTTTTCATTTCGAGGCCTGCTGCTTGATGAAATTAACATCGTACAGAATAAATTAACTTTGAATAACGCGAATGATAGCGTGGTGCTAGGGCATCATCCTCAAATAAGGTACATCTGTCACCAAGCACCTATCGGTGTGTTCCGGTAGCCACACTTGAGAGCCAGTTCGCAATCCAGGTGTAGCGTGGCGTGAGGCGTCACCTTCGACCACATCGTCACTGATCATCAGGTGACATGAGGGTCAAACGCTACCCAAAAATAGTGTTTTTTTTATTTTAGTAGAGTATTAACTCTACTTCAAGACACTAATGCCGTGACCTAAATACCCTCTACTTTTACAGTGTAGCAAGTAACATTGTGTCGCGTAAGATAATCCAAGACTTACCCCACATTGTGCAGCGCTGCCGTAATGGCGTAGCATTATACAAATGAACATAGCTATTGTCCCGCCGCGCGAGACAAAGAACTATATTGTTGTTTGTCCCGACATCCGTTTACCTCAGTCTTACCTTACCTATTAAGATATTGCACAAGCACATGCTCCCCATTGTCGAGGAAGCTTTGTAAACCTAACATCACTTGTAAGGAAAATAAATGAAACTCGTTGTAAAATAATAGAGGGCGCGGAACAATAAAGCGGAAGTATTGAGGTTTACTTTAAAGATTCCGGTTGTTGGTTTTCCGTTTCCGTGCTTACGCATTTTCTTTATCACCGCGATGCTTTATTGTTTGATATAAAACAAAATTAATTAAGCAATTATATAGCTTGTATTGAGAGCGAAGGCGGCGCTTGTTTGCTTAGAAACAGTATACATCTAGTGGTAATTAGTGTTTAGTAAGCTGCGACGCGAGCCACCCGGCGCCGCCGCGCGCTGCGCTCCTCACTCGGCGCGTCCGCGCTGATTGATTTACACATGTAGTGAAGGAGGTCCAGTCCAAGATCTCCGCGAACTTGGCCGGCCTCGCAGCCGGCCGGTTATAGAACATCGCGGCCGAGCGGCGGTCTCTCTCACTTTCATAAGTAAATACAGTAGCCACATTTAGTAGATAAATATTTTGGTTTCGAATTTACTTTCTGTATCTTGAGCTAATAAATCAATCACTTTTGGTTTATAAATCGACCATAGAAGTTGTTTGTCTGTTTTGAAGGGCGAAGATGGAACGTTTCTGGGAAACACGTAACAGCCTTTAATAATGTTTCTGGATCAGATTACTTACTCTGCTATTGAGAAAAATAAACCAAAGTGTATATTATTATACCTATTGCATAGAAACGTGAGTGTTTTCTGAACGAAATATATTTTTGGGCTCGAATTTTCCTTTTTTTTATACTTCTTTGGCGAGAGAGTAAGCCTCTTAGATCTAATAAATGTAAATAAAGAGAAACTCTCTCCCTAATATGGATGTTAATCAGGCGGCTGGTAATGGGGTCGAGTGGTGGGCTGCTCTAATTGAGTCGTTCCTCTCGACTCGCGCCGGTCCTCCTCGCCCGTGCTATCGGCCGCTCATTTGCGGAAGCGTGGATCGTTTCCATCGAATACCTTGTCGGTAGGTACAATTAGATCGTTTGAGCCGACCTCCGCAGAGCGAGGTGTCCAACAGTAACCCGGAACACTAAACGATACTCCGTGTAGAGTGGCTGCTTCTGTCACCCGACGTGGCACGCGGTGACGGCCCCTCCGCTCGCGCCGAGTTTTATTCCAAACACAAATAACAACTTAACCAACGAAACAAACAAACGAACCCTTACATGAAAAAAACTTTTTTCAAATAAAAAGTACCCTAAATAAGTTTGTACATTCACTGAATGTATTTTGCTAAAAGAAGCCAAACAGAGTCCAATGTCCTCATTATAAGTCGGCCTCAGAAAAACACTGAATTATGAACTAATTAAACAGCGCTCAAACAAAATAAATGTGGTTTATATTTCAGCAGGTTTCTTTTAATATGGACGTTTTCCTCAATTTATCCGCTGTTTTCCCACTTATTATTTCCTTTGTTGTTCTCGATTTTATTGACTAATTCTGATTGATAAAGGGTAGCCTTATAAAAATGATTTGCAGTCTGAATATTTGTACTTAGGTATACTTTTTGGTTATGACTTTTTTTATAGCTGTTGACTATACGTCTTCATAACTGGCGATGTTGTAGAAGGTGGCGCCAAACTACGCCTGTATTGGGCACTGGCTCTCAAGTAAGCCGGATTCTTATAATTTACTTACTTTGAGGATATAGTAAATAGCCAGGTAAGCAGTAGAGAACGCTTTACCACTAATATAATGCCTCGCGAGGTTTCCTTCACCGAAACGAGCGATCTACAGGAGTGCAAGTAAAATGGTTTCTAATGAAATGTGATTGTATTTAAACTGTATTAGTATGTATATACGCGTATAGTTCTAATGTAATTGTCTTATACGATATGCATGCAGCTCTCTCCGTCGCTATAAAATATTTTCCAAGTTCCTACACCGCTAGAATCTTTATGTGCTTTAATGATATGCATGATAGTGCTGAGCGTCAAACCGCATAAAGATAAAAATAGAGTTTTATATATCTTCTATCATAATAAAACCGCGGCTCGTAACCTTAGTTTATGTTACGTTTTTAAAGAGCTCTCAATATGAAGGCCCATAAAGCGAGGACCGCCGAGTACCCGCAGGGATTACAATTCAAATCATTCGACGTGCGATTTCGTTATGGTTTTAATTGGGTTTAGTAGGCGCTAACCGCGGGGGGTGGGGGTGTGGGGGTGCTGCTGTCACCCCTCCAGGTGACAAGGGTGCTCATCGATATGTCCGGCCGCCAGCGCCGCCGGTGGATATATACCAATACACAAAAAGTGGTCGTTTGTCACCGTGTGTTTTGCAGATGTATTTTCTCCATTGATGAATCGAAATGAAAGATAACTTACCTATTTTAGTATTTTCATACCAAAAACAGTTTCAGTATCATTGAAAAAATAACGTCTATCTTAAAACTAGCTATGCCCGTTGATATTTCCAAGTAAGAAACGCCCGGCTGGTAATTTTTTGGGCGCGATCATACAGTAGAACTCCAATTATCCGAACTCCGACTAACCGAATCGCCGATTATCCGAAAACGGTTGAAGACCGCAAAACAGCTTACATTGACGGAGATGTTTAAAAAACAATGATTTTTATTTCTAAACTTGTACATAAGTACATTTTATTTATATTTAAAACATGTGAAAATTTCATGTTTCTTTCATTTAATTCAATAAAAAAATAGTGCAATATCAAAACGTAGCTTTTATTCTCTCCAATGGCAATTTTTAAAAAAAAAATCCGATTATCCGAATATTTGATTATCCGAATGGGTCCCGGTCCCCATTAATTCGGATAATTGGAGTTCTACTGTATTTACAATTTTACTAACAACATTTCAAGTCCGAAATAACGAAATCTAATTAGAAAGC
This sequence comes from Opisthograptis luteolata, assembly GCA_931315375.2. Taxonomy (NCBI): domain Eukaryota; kingdom Metazoa; phylum Arthropoda; class Insecta; order Lepidoptera; family Geometridae; genus Opisthograptis; species Opisthograptis luteolata. The sequence goes on from OV928045.1 coordinate 12,915,909, forward strand.
TTTTTATAAAATATCAGACTATTAAGATGACAAGGAAGCTTGAGATTGTAGTGAATTCGCTCCAATTCAATTCAATCAGTTAGTAATAAGAAAAAAACTTTTTTATATTCTAATTGAAAGTCGTTATAAACGAGTAAAAATCTGTTATAGCCACTGCTAGAAACCAATGGGGTCTATCAGACTCCTGTATTAGAACGTAGCAAAAGCATGTAGATGGGTACTAAAATATTATCTCTTGTGAATCTTCAGAGTGTCTCCGCTCACCATATATCACTTGCCCCCGAATAATAGCGGGAAGCGTCGCTATTATTTACGAAAGGAGATCATTATGTGACAGATTAGATGGCTGGTAACTCGTGATATACAGCTATAATGGAAACGGAAATATGAATGAATGTACGTGGAAATTATTTACAGCGCGACGCGGCGCGACGGTGTATTGTAGCAATTTATGGGGCCCTTAATGAAATAACACGACGTTATACAACGCGTCCTACGTGACGGTATATGCTATACAGGATAATGACTTGACTAGACTACCTTTTCTGGAAATTAAAAGCAAAATTAAGTTTTCCTCTGGGAGACTTAGGGAGTCCACTCGTGACCAGAATGCTGGCCTATATTTTGGACGAAGAATAAGCCTCGCTGTTCAGCGAGGTAATGCCGTCAACATTTGATTTGATTTGATTCCGGGCACGTTGCCGGACATCAAGGACCGTTTGAACTATCTTCAGACTTCTTTAGTTCAAACGATCCAATAAGGTACCTATATATAATCTTATTTTAAATTGTTAAGTTTGATAGTTAAGTCAAGCTAGCTTTTTTCTCCAGACTCAGCGAATTGAGGTTAGAAGATGCCTTGAATATTATGGTCCTTGGATATTCCGGTTTCCTCATGTCAGCAGAAGTCAATAGAAAAACTCTGTTGCAAGTTAGTGTAACCGTTAAGTAAAAAAAACCTTTCCAGCTCATCATTCAGTTAATTAAATTGCTACAATCTTTTGCAATTGTAATAAAAATGTTTAATTCCTCCGGAGCTCCTAATAAATGAACCGTTCGCATTCATCGCCGCCATAACGTTTCCATCTCGTAAAGCCCCGTTCCAAATAATGACGGGCGCCATAGAACGATGGCATACTAATTAACTTTTTCAGCCGTCGATGGCCCTCGATCATCGGCACCGCGCCCGAATGAATATGGAGAGTGGATTAATGAAGCACGCCGTGCGATCCACGAGGAGGCCAATCAACTTTGGATCGTATAAAGAGAAATCTCATTAGTAAAGCTTATTATAAAATATCGGACTATCTAGATGACAAACAAGCTTGGGATTGTAGTTAATCTATCTATCTTTCTTTCTATCTATCTATTCTCCCTATTTCCCCTATTCTAACCATTCTCGGTAAACAGCCAAAACAGTCATGCTCACGAAAGTGACTTTGCTTGCAGCGGCGTCATGTGTCGGGTCGCCCTCTTCCCTCTCATATGGTCGAGGAGAGCGATGGCTGGCACATGCGTCAACTCGTGAACGGGTGCTGCTTGTGGGGTCTGGTCTGCTTTGGTTGTGATCCCGCAACTCGTTAATATTCATGTTCCCATATCCCAATGTGTACAACCAAACAAGAGAAATCTTCTTATTAGTAAAGCTAAATAAAAAATATCGGACTATTAGATGACAAAAAAAAAGCTTGGGATTTTAGTGAACTTGCTCCAATTCAATCAATTAGTAATAAGAATAAAATTGTCAATGTGATCGCGCCAAAAAAATTACCTGCCGGGCGTTTCTTGCCTGTTCTTTTGCCGGCGTAAGGAGGTTGGAACAGGCGTAGCTAGTTTTAAGTTGACGTTTTAAAGTGATCACAATGTATCCTATTGAATAAACATTATTGAATTTTTGAATTTTTTTTTTTGATCACTGTTACTATACTATATTGCTTTCTGAGGTAGGATATTACACGATGTTACGGACGTATTATCGTTGATTGCTTGAGAGCCGACTTGTCGGTCACCAATCAACGTTACTGAACATGCATTGTCTTCAATTTTTTCGAGACATATCCTTGTTTTTTTATTTAACTTCTTACAGGGCAGTTTATGACCACAAGTCACGTGATGTTAGGTGACGATGTGGATGGATGTGATGTGATACATGTGAACGTGTTAGCGTGTTAGTGTGCTGTTTCCTAGCAAGTGCAAGGACACTGATGATATCTCAGTGGTAGCTACGTCAGCTAGCAACCTGTAGGTTGCTGGTTCGAATCTCACTTCTTCGAACTGAAATCTTAGATGGTAGGTGGTAGGGCACTTTCTAGTGATTGCCCGGCTAACTAGTAAACTTAGCTTAAGTTAAGAATCTACCGATGTGTCCGAGTAGCCTCACTTGAGAGCCAGTTCCCAGTCCAGGCGTAGCGTAGCACCACCTTTGACAACATCTACATCTGCTGATGTAAAAATAGTAAAAAAAAATCTTTAAATTTAATTAATTTGAACACAAAATAAACTTAGAAGTCTTCTGTAGTGCGTTGGGCATTGGTACAGTGGTACGGTTTCAATGAATGCAAACCGGTAGGATCACATTCAATACGAGTACAGCCCGATGACTGGCCCGAGCCTTTGTGCCGTTGTATTGCCGCGTCATTAATTCAGAGCAGCAATCATCCCAATTCATCCGTACATACTAATTAATGTACTTCCTTTATTACGTTATAATCCACTAAGTCATCAGTAATGTTCTGTTCTATAATTTTCTGTTTGAACAAATAATACGTTTAAAACGTTCACAGGGAAACATTGCATTTCTTTGATATATTAAATACTGGCTGTTCCCGGTGGTTTCATTCACATGAACTACAAGCATAACGCGATAAAAAGTATCTTATGTAAGAACATAACATACATGGAGATAGTTTCTTCATACCAAATTTCTTCGAGTCGTGAAAAGGTAAAAAACAAACAAACAGAGTTAATTTCGCATTTAAAATGATTGTATGAGTTCGATATAAGCGATAAGACCGCCCATTGTAACACTACCTCTAAGAACTTTCCTGATATGTTGTTTTATTTTTCTGTTGTTGTGGTGTAACAATAAATCGTTATCTATCTATCTATGAATATGGATAGATGTATTACGAAGATCTCTAACGAGCTACTAACTGCGCTACCATAACGGAATCAGCTAACGAACATCAGCATGTGAGTCGCGTCTGCAGTCTAGACCCATTACCGCGACCATAATCGTTACTCGTAGCTAATGCTACGCCGTTGGTAGGCGCTACAGGTCTACGAATACGCGTAGCGCTCTCGTAGGCTCGTAAAATGTTTAGCAACATTGTCTTTCTTTAATGGTAACTAAGATTTATGTATTTAATTAAGTGACGCGTGTGTTCTATATAAATACGCAGGCGGCGGGTGCGCGCGCGTCACATCTTTGCAGGAGAGCGTTTGTGACAAAGTGGGCTTTCAAATCAAATTAATTGTTGTTTTACAATATTATGAGGTTTATCTGTACTAGCTGCACCACATTGTTACACCCGTTGTTTTCCCACTTTCCTACAGGAATCTTTTTCTGGTATAAAAAGCATCCCATGTGTTAATCTAGGATGCAAGTTATTGCTATTCCAATTTTTACTTAATTTCGTTGAGCCATTTCAGCGTGTAGAAGTAACCAACATACTCGTACAGTCAGCGACAAAAGGAGCTGATCGTACTACATTTTCCAATTGTGTTTTACGTCAGTATTGATTGGGGGTTTTTACATTTTACACGGTAGAGCTTTGGCCACAATATATCACATCTAGTTTTAACTGATGATGTGCTTAAAGATTGAGATTCAAAGATTCAAAGATTCAAAGAATTTATTGCATTCCATAATGTACAATAGTTAGTCATAATATAATTAAGATCAATTATGGACCCTGTTGGGCACAACAACAACATTACTTAAAAACTAGAGGAGAGGAGGACTGCCATCAATCAACAAAAAACCTATATGCCTACTGCAACCTATGTAAATCTATATATCTAGTCAACATTTCTTGCATTTAGATTTTGTCGTTAAGGAATTCCTGTACAGAGTAATATGATTTTTCCTTTAATAAGTCATTTAAACATCTTATGAATTTTTTGTTATTGTTCTGTTTTTTTAAAAATTCCGGCAGCTTATTATATATTTTTATCGACATCACGAATGGGCCTGAAGAATGTAACTTTAGTCTCGATGTAGGTAACATAAGTTGATTTCTATACCGTATTGAGCGGTTTTTATTTCTAGGTAAGTCTTCACGCTTTGTGTACAATTGCGGATTGTTACGAACAAATTTGCATAACTCGAGAATGTATATACTAGGCAAGGTAAGGATTTTTAATTTTTGAAATTGTGGTTTACAGCTGTCGGTTGGACCTATGTCGGTCAGTATACGAATTAGTTTTTTTTGTTGATTAAAGAGCGAGGGTACATTGGTGCTATTGCCCCATAAGATAACTCCATAGGTAAGCCACGCGAACGCATAAGAATAATAGGTTGCTTGTGCAGTTTTTAGGTCAGTAGTCTTTTTAACTTCGCGGAGGGCGTATGTGAATGATGATAATTTCGATTTAACTTTTTTTATGTGTGATTTCCAATTTATATGTGTGTCTATAACTAATCCAAGCAGCGTAAATTCATTAACTGTTTCTAAGTGAGTGTTGTGAAAGATGAAGTTAAAATTTAGGGACGCTTTTTGATACGGATGGAAAATTAATAGTTTAGTTTTGTGATAGTTGATTTCAAGGTTGTGTGCGCTCATCCAGTCGGTGGTCTTATCAAGTACCTCGATAAGTTTCGCATTTAAGTTTGTATCATTCTGAGATGAAGTAAGCAAGGAAATATCATCAGCGAATAAAACGCACGTTTCATCAATGGTTTTAGGAAGGTCATTAATGTATATTAAAAACATTAGACAGCCAATGACACTTCCCTGCGGTATAGAAGCGTTGGTGATTTTTTTATCAGAGCGGATGCTACTTATGATCTTTTTCTCATTGTTAAAATACTCGACTTCCACGAACTGTTCGCGGTCCTTCAAATACGACGCGAACCATCTATGAGCGCTTCCACGAATACCTATTCCATACAACTTATTTAATAGAATATTGAATTGAACTTTGTCGTATGCTTTAGTCATATCTAGGAGGATTCCTACTGCATATTTTTTGTTGTTTATTATATCAAGTGCCCGTTGTATGTATTTATAGACTGCTAATGTGGTTGACCGTTTTTTTCTAAACCCGTTTTGACACTCATCGAATATGTTATACTTCTCACAAAAATTATATACGCGGTTGCTCATAACCTTTTCAAAAATTTTTGATGCCGTGGGCAGAAGAGCGATGGGGCGGTAGTTATTAGGGTCTGTTTTTGCGTCTTTTTTATGAACCGGTTTTATTATGGCTTTTTTAAGCTGATCTGGAAAAACGCCTTCATTAAATGATTGGTTAAGCAATAAATAGAAAGGTGAAGTTAGTTCTTCCGCACACTGTTTTAATAAACTTGGCGGAAGTTCGTCGATTCCGCAGCTGTTTTTATTTTTAAGGCCTTTTATAAGTCTGTGTGTCTCGTTGGGTGTTACCGGGCTTAAGTACATAGTATTTTCAACCGTATGGAGTACCGAGGGACCTCTCGGATGACTGTTGTGCGGGGGGAGGGCACCCCCGGCACTCTCACCTATTGATGCGAAGAAATCGTTCAATATATTTGCTATTTGCTTGGGCTCCGAAGTGAGCGTATTATTTACTTGAAGTTTTAAATTACATTTCTCTTTTTTAGGCTTCTTATTTGTTCTCTCATTTATAATACTCCACATAGTTTTAACTTTGTTGCTAGATTTTTTCATTCTATTAATATATTGTAATCTTTTAGCTGTATTTACCGTCTTTTTTAGAATCTTTTCATATTTTTTGTAGTGTTTAGTCAAAATAGGATTATTAGATTTATGTGTAAATATTTTTAAAAGTCTTTTGTTCCGGCACGATTGCTTAATCCCTGTAGTTAACCAATATTTTTTATGATTAGTTTTTAATTTTATAATTTTTTTAGGTATACATTCGTTTAAAATATTTACTAATGTCCTTTCAAATATATTATAATTCTCATTCATATTTTTATTCGGTAATATTATATCTTGCCAATTTATAGTTTTTAATTTCGTTTTAAAAAGTTCGATATTTGTGTTATTAAATAATCTTTTCTCGGTATACCACGTCGATTGGCTTTGTTGTGATATAGCTATATGTATAATTACTCCCATGTGATCAGAAAAACCTAATTCTTCTATTGTAGTGATAAATGTTTTGTTCGAAAAGTTAGTAAATATCAAATCAAGACATGTTGACGTAGTTTGAGTTATACGTGTGGGTTTTTTTATATGCTGTAAAAATTGATACTCCGCCATGAGATCTAAAAATGAATTTGTTTTTTCACTATCATGCATAATATTAATATTAAAGTCACCTCCAATTATAATGTCAAATTTGTAATATTTATTATTTATGTAGTTCATAATTAACCTTAATTGATCATAAAACAAGTCTTCCTCCCTCCGATTCCAATACATAGTTATTAATAAAATGTTTTTTTCTGGTAATTCGGTCGCGCAAACTTCTAGTACATACTCTATTGACATGTTGGTAATGTCGCTTCTTTCTATCGATTGAATGTGTTCTTGTACAGCTATACATACGCCACCGCCTCCTCGAGTATGTCGGCAGTATGACGCTGCAATTTTATAGCCTCCGAGTTGTATCATGTCTAGTTTTGCTTTCGTCATCCAGGTTTCTGATATGCAAATAGCTTGATAAATAGGATTTTGAACTAAAAACGCTTCAAGTATGTGCAGTTTATTGTTTAGGCTTTGAGTATTTTGGAATAAGATTTTGAATTGCTTGTCAATATTAGCAAAAGGAATTGTTGCTTCGAAAGGAGTGTGATTCTCGAAAGGAATGATTATCTCTTTCTATACTCGGTTCTACGTCAAGGTTATGGCGGCGATGAAGCTGTTTATAGGTATTTACATTAGTAGCTTGTTCATTTCTGATCTCGCGTGTTTGTTGGTGTTTGTTTCTCTCATTTATAGTACTAACTCTTTGTCCTTCGATAAACAGCTGATTGTCTCGTATTATTGCGTATTGTCCTTGTCTGCGTGCCGTATACAATTTGTTTTGCATATCCTTTCTTTCTTTCCTAGCTTGTTCATCCAAAAATTCCGAGATATTGAGTCCAGTTCCTCTAAAATATATGCCGTTTTGTATAATAAACTTTGTCATTCGTTTGCTTATCAACTCGATAACAAGCGGTCGATTACTGTTGTTATTTATACGTCTACCAATCCTATATGAATCCTCAATATAGCCCATTATATCTACTTGTAGAATATTTCTAAAAATTTCAATTATCCTGTTATGTAATTCGCATTCGGGCTCATTATAGTATTCATCTAAGCCATAAATTACGAATTTCTTGTAATTACTTTCCGGTGCATGTTTTTTTGTTTCAAGGCTTGTATTTTTTGTTTCCAGTAACTTAAGTTCCTGAATTTCTTGTTTTATCTTTCCATGTTCCTGTCTAAGTGTCTCTATATCTATGTTAATTCTTTCTATGTCTGCTTTTCTTTGGTCATTTTGCTTAAATAAATTGTTTGTATCTTGTGTAATGTCCTCTCGTAATTTAATAATAGCTTTATTTATCTCAGTCTTAATTGTATTCTGTAAATCGCTGATAATGGATTTATTGTTCTCTTTCAGTCGTAAAATTATCATCTCGTTCAAGTTTTGAAGAGTGAGTTCCGTTTCGGTATTAGGTGTAATTTTTTCGGTAGGATCATTTTTATAAAAGGTGTCACCTAGTATGCTCAGATCTTCAGAGCTTGATGTGTCAATAAGAGATTTTGTCTTCTTCCTAAAAGTGACATTTTCATTACCTGATGAACTCATTTGTGTGAGTGATACATGACCCCGTAGGCGTACAGGAGTATCTTCATTCCCTGATTTTGGAACTTTACAATAGCAAGCTGGGCATTTCCAGGTTTTCTTGTGTTCTGGTGTCATAGTGCCATAGAAGCGCGTGTCAGAAACATTGGCGCATTCTAAATCATAGGATTTGCTGCACTGAACGCAGGTTAGGAATCGTCTATCTGGGATGTTTTGTTGACATCCTGCACATTGTAACGCCATTTAGAAGGATTTTAGCGACTTTTATTTAGTGCAATTGATTTTTGACAGAATGCGTTTTACTAGGTTGTTAGGTTACTCAAATGATCAGCTGTTGTGAATTTAGGTATCACTTATTCTATATTAGCGTACCTTTATACAGTTTATTCTTCAATCCGTCACCTAATCACTTTTTTCTTTTCGCGTACTTCTTTTATTTTATCAATTTCACTTGTTTTCACTTGAAAATAAACCGTCGTTAGCGGCTTGAATATATTTGCTATTTTCTTCCTTTTCCCTTTCAGATTGCTCTGTAATTACACTTTATGTACTTAGTTACTTCTATTTATTCACTTTTTTATAATTTCTACTTCAATATTTCGTTTTAAACAGTTAAATTCGATTTTTTTTACATAGAATCGATGTTTACGCGCACAGCAGCGCCTACCCTCTTGGTGTTGGGGTTGATGACGGTAATTGGAAAATGTGTTATTGTTCAGCGACAAACGTCGCTGACTGTACCTACACACTCACTCACAAACTGTCACACTTTTTTTTTTTTTGTTTTGTTATGGCGTCACACGATTAGTGTATTTGCCAGTGTCAAGTATAAAATATTTCAAACTCAAAGAGTTGAATCAAGTTTAAATGATGATGATGATGATGGGATGAGGATAGTGTTTAAGTAAAGTAGTGGCGCTTTACTTAAACTTTACACGGACTTTTTTGGAGCAACTCGAAAAGTCACTTTCACAACTTTATTTCAATTTCCCACACTCGTACACATTAACGAACACATAATGGTTAATAATCCACCAATATTACACATTATCACTCGAAGAAACACAAGTTTTGGAAATAAAAACAAAATTTTCACGTTGACAATTCGATTGCCGCCAAAAAAGTCCTGTCACACTTATAACATTAGTTCGCGTGTGATAGCGTGATTACAATGTACAATGCATGTACATAATATATCTGTATACAAATCTCATCGTAACAAGACTTTCTTACTTCTTTCAGAGTTCCGAGGCATGTAACAACAACAACCTATTGATATTATTACGTATTCTGTTGGCGTCGTCACATTTCGTCGTTAGATATGTCTCCAGGTGACATTGTGTTTAAGAAGATTGTGTGTCCTCGGCTGAACAGGTGTCTCACGAGTTGTGCGGCGACACCACCCGCGCGGAATACTAACCAGGCGCCGACTCGGTACCTAATGTCGGCCCTATCAACAGATATAGGGACAAAATAACTTGTACAACAACTAGGCGGTGCGACAACATTGTACGAGTCGCGGGGAGCCGATGGATGCAATGGGATGGAATCAAGGCAGTAAAGCAGTCTAAACTGGGTAGGTACTATTGTATGTATTTATAAATAATTTTGGCGGATGGTATTAACAAGTTTTTGTTATTTATTGGTCAAGACAAAATTGGTCGTAAGTTTAATATAAAAGGACACTTTGCATACGAGCCTGTCATGCGACCAGGTTGCAATTTAAATTTTTGTGTGTACCATCACAACTTCCTTCAACAAACTTCTCAATCAACCTTTTCGCGACAGTCAATCAATAATCTAAATAAACATTGATCAATCAAACTCCATATTGAACTCCGTACCCAATAAACTATTTAAAGGGCGTTGTTTGGTCGGCAGATTGTCGCTCATTATTTAAATTGTTAAATTCGCGGCTGAACTAGGGATGTGCGACATTGATCGACATTTCAGTATCGATATTGAAATCTTTCAAATACCGGAATATTCTAAGTAAAATATTGAAATTTAAATAATTCGTTGGGTTTCAACAGATCTTACAAATAAAATGAAGCTTACATAATTAATATTATCTGAGAATATTTATCTGCATTAACTTAGTCTCTTCTTATTACAGAGAGTAATATTATAAAAATAGCAATCAGTTATTAATTTTCAGTTTTTTTTTTGTTAGTTATTACTAGTCACTCCTGTAGTTTATTATTTCAATGGTTAGTTCAGTCATCCTCACAGCAGTTATCGCGGGACGATAGGTACCTACGCATACAAAGTGTTTAAGATATGTATATCTATATTTTATAGTCGAAAATAATCAACAATAAAAAATGGCGCAACACGACAGTGTAAAGCTATCGTTATCCTATTTTAGTATATACTTTATAATTACGGCTTCTAGCTACATGTTTTTTTTTAATTATATGTGTAGGTAGGCACTTGTGGATCTATTGCCTGAAATTTATTATTTTATTGTTTTAATATCGCATTATCGATATAAGCTACCGATATGAATATCGTTATTTTGCGATTATAGCTCATCCCTATAGTGTACAGTTGTTTAGCGAAATAATAAAACTTGTTGGTTGTTTGTGCTATGGATTCCATTAACGGTAGTGTTGAGCCCGCGGGCCCGCCGCCGTATAATGAGGGCACTCATTCATCTTGTGCCGTTTTGTGTATTGGTGCGGTAACTTCATTTGTTTATCATTAACTCGTTTAATTCAGTCCGTGCTCGGTAACTTTTTAAGGAACAGTTAGTCAATGTCAACAAAACCGTTTTTTTCATTACGTTTTTGGACATCAGTAAGTACAGGACACACTTAAATTTTAGAAAATAGAAATGCCTCGCTGCAGTGCTCGTGAGTTTTCAGTTTTTTTAATTACTTTTAGCATTTACAAGTCACGTGACGTTAAGAGACGACGTGGTCGAAGTTGAGAATTGGCTCTCAAGTGCGGCTGCCGGAAGACACCGATACGTGCTTGGCAGTTGGTGACAGATTCTTAACTTGAGGTGGAATTTAGCCAGGCGAGCACTAGAAAATGTCAGTGCCTGAGAACTGCTTATGGTATACCTACTCACAAACGACTATTTTCTTGTTTTAGATATGTAGAGAAAATATAAAAGAACAACGAGTGACAACTTGCAACATCCAATTATATCCACCCCCTCCGCTGCACCCCTACACAGGGAGTGCAGCCGCGAGCTATCAGCTCCGGGAACGTAATTACACTTGTAAGTTTTTTAACCGCCGCAGACAAAAAGGACACGTCGCGAATTGCAGAGCTTGCAACAATATAATAACATTTATATGGGTATTGTATTTCGTTTTATAGTTCTGTGAATCTCCATCAACGTCGTCCTTCGTCTTTTGGACACACTATGTGTTTATTGCTCGTAATTAAAGCTGTTGGTCCCGACTGTGATAAGTAGTAAAACCATGTCGGAAGCGTCAAGTAAAACTCAGACATGCAATAAATGTGGCTATTGTTCACTAGTTGTGCACGAGGTTTCACTCACGTGAATTACAGTTCGTCGTGATAAAAATTATCCGATGTCTTTTCTTAATGTTCAAAGTATCTTCATACCAAATTTCAACAGCGGTTTAGGCGTGAAAAGGTAACGAACCAACAGACAGAGTCATGGTATATGTATTAGGAAATGTCATTCAATTTGTCTGTCCACATGCATTGCTCGTTATCAGCCCCGCCGTGTCCACGCAGTACCACACCAGACCACGCACATCACTATTTCAACACTAAAATAAATAAGGGTCAAATAACGTTCGCTAACAATCGAAAATTCTGTATTTCGCTGAAACAAACCCGCACACGGCGGTCGAGGTCCCGGCAGAGCCGTGCATCAGTGCGGTAGATACCGCGACCACCTCCCTCGTATATATTCAGGGTCTATTCCCACCGAGAGCAGATCTTTTATTTAACAGCAATCCCTCCGGCTATTACAGTTTGAGGTTTCTTCGTTTATAGACCTCTAACGGAGGAGCACATTAAGATGTTGCTAACGCGCGCCTTGACCTTTGGTATTGTCAGTAAACTACAATAGGTACAGAACCCTTTGTGACATACAAAAACGTTACTACAATCAAATATACTCAATCACGTGAGCAATAAAATATAACGGTTGGCCCTATATTTATGTCAATATATTTTTACAGTAAGTACTTTATTTTTCAATGTTATTTGTATGTCTTTGTAAACATCTCTCGAGATATTTCTGTCTGTGTTCAAGTTTTTTTATTGTTTTAGTTCTGGAGCAGCTAAGTCGATGCAGTAGCTGTTTCTGCAGTTTTAAATTGTTATTGTAGATGCTCGTATAATAATATCTGAGTTGAAAGGCAGCCGGTATTGTCTTCGGAGTGAAGTATATTGTTATACTAGTTTCCTAGAGTTCCATAATATACTTTCACCAAGACAATTTGGCTTTCGAAAGGGAAAGAGTACTGAGGAAGCGGTGTCACTGTTAACATCTGCAGTATCATCAAGGCTTGATGGCAAACAGAGCTGTGTTGGAGTGTTCTTGGATTTGGCTAAAGCGTTCGACACTGTGTCCGTTCCCATACTTATAAACAAGTTATATAACATGGGTATAAGAGGCATTGCCTCTGACTGGTTTAAAAGTTACCTCACGGAGCGGAGACAGTGTGTGAGGATTGGGCAAACTATGAGTAGTGCTCAAACTATTGGTTTTGGGGTTCCGCAGGGAAGCATATTAGGCCCCACGTTATTCACGATGTATATTAATGATATTCATGACCTTCCAAGTAAAAATGCTGAAATTATATGTTATGCCGATGACACCGCTATTCTGTTTCATGGATCGACGTGGCCGGAGGTTTTGTCCTATGCCGAGCTTGGTATGACTCACGTGTCTAGCTGGCTGCAGAAGAATCTTTTAACATTAAATACAAAAAAGACAGTTTACGTTTGCTTTCATAAAACAGCGGCCTCAGCGCCAAAACAACAAACTGACATCAAAATTCATAAAAATGTATGCTCTAAGAAACAATGTGATTGTGAATCTTTAAATAGAGCTAATGTTACCAAATACCTTGGTGTCTACATAGATGAAAACATGACGTTCAAACCTCACATTGTCGCGCTCTCGGCTCGGGTAAGGAGAATCATTAGCGTTGTGAGAAATCTACGTGATGTAGCATGTATGGACACACTAAAATCTGTTTACTTTGCATTATGTCAGTCATTAATAACATACTGTATCACTTGCTGGGGTAGCGCTGCTAAGACATTCCTTATCCAAGTCGAGAGAGCTCAACGTTCCGTCTTGAAGGTCATGATGAAAAAGCCTTATAGATACCCAACAACAGATGTTTACAAGGAAAGTGGAGTACTTGGCGTGAGACAGCTGTTTATACTAAAAACCTCACTCTCCGTTCATAAGTCTGTTCTGGCTTCTGCTGAATACGAATCAATGATGAAACGGAGAGTATACCGCTTGCCTACTCCGCCCGTGAACACTGCCTTTGCTCATCGTTTTGGACAGTTCGTTCGGGCGCGCGTCTACAATTCTGTTCTCAAATATTGCAATTTAAAGGGAAAGTCACTGCGAGAAGCCAAAAAGATAATAAATAATTGGTTATCTACACTAACATATGATGGTACGGAAGATGCTATAAGTTTTCAATCGTAATAGATTCACTAATCTATAATAGAACCTAGTTTTTTTGTTTTTGCAAAAATCAAATTCTTCTTTTGTACTTTGATATTTTCTTTTTATTTATTTATTGATATTCATTCCCTTGGTGAATTTAACAGTTTCCCATTCGTTCACCAAGGACTAAAAGTATATGGGTATACATATAAATATTCTTATTTATTTTTACTTATTTTAGTACATACGTATAGTATATTATATTATTATATATTTATACTCGTATATATGTAAAATAATTATCTCATATAATATATAATATTGTGTGTAAACATATTAAGTACTTCTATAAAATATTATGATATCCGGCCTTCACGATACAGGCTCTGCCTAGTGTGAAGGCTACTGATTTGATACACTGAGGGTAGCTATAGGATAATTTAAACTTACTAGTATTTAGTTTCCTTATGTACCTACCTTTAATTCTGGTTTGTTTAAATAAATAATTTTTCATTTTCATTTTTTCATTTTCATACTGCACCATCATGTTATCTAACTTCGCAAAATATTATAAAGCATTGATATTATTTGGCGGCCCCAGCTGTCTCTACTGACTGTCCCCGGCGCGAGTGTCGCTGCACCGCCAGCGCACACGGACACTTGTGACACTCGCGCCGTCCGACACCCGACACCGCTGCACGCCGCGCACGTACTCAATGAGATTTCGATTACAGTTCATGCATTAAAGATTTGTAATTTCAGAATGTAGTCGAGCTCGGAATCTAGAAAAATATGATAGGAAACGAGCAACGAGGATTTGTCTCTAAATCCAACCTCGTAGATCTATAGGGAGTTTACAACTGCGAGGAATGAGGCCTGCGTTTCCTCAAAGCCGCCCAGTAATTGTATGTATTTACATAATACTAAAATGAGAAATACCAGAAAGGTAGCAAATAAAACAGGTTCTTTATAAAATCAACCAATATCAAAATGAATCGCAAATTAGGCGTTCCGTAAATAACAAAATTGTATCAGCGTAAAAGGTTCCGAATCGAGTTTGAGCGAGACGCGAGCTTTCGGAAAGAATTTATCAGCTCGATCGCGGACTTATCATTTCGTAAATCAATTTTATATTTGACGAATTGAAAATGTTACAGAACAAAAATTGATAAGTTTCCCTTTACTTGAAAACTTATGAGTTTGTTTCAAGAAAAAAATTTACGTATAACGATGGGTGGATACCTATTTATTGTTTTGGGTGTAACATGGACTAAGTTTTCTTTAAATTCACAATGTTTGAAGGTTCAACCTTAGATTAATGATTGGTGGCCCCGAGACCCTATCCCGCCTAATCATGCGCCTTTGGCAACGCAGTTCGTTTCAATTCATCTATCCGAATTGCGCACAAATTTAGACGTGATACGAAATATATAGAATTTATGTGGTTATCTTCGTGTTTAATTTATTTAGGCAGTAGGTAAATGATTTTGATCATTATCATTTTCTGTTTATTTGGATTGTCCTCCATTTTATTTTTACTATTCCATTAAAGTTTAAAAATCTAATCTGGTGTCACTGTCAGCCATCTGGCTTACAGCGAAGGTGATCTGAGTGCGATGGACTGCAACGTGAACTTGCTCTAAGCGTCACAAGATGGCGGCTCTGTGTCAAGTCTGGACGTGGCATTTGTAATTACTAAGATTGAGTGTCGTGAAGGGAACGATCTGTCTCATTTACTCTTGACTTCGAACTCAACTCGTAACTAACTGCCAATCTATTGGAACACTGCGTGGAGGTGTCCGAATACATCGCCTTTTAGATTTTTACTGACGGTGAGATTGAGTAGGTAACAGGGCTCACTTAATTAATTAACCTAACGAATGGTATTAGCTCAAGCGAATAAATAGTATTTTAAGTTGTGTTTCTTGTGCAACCAGTTTTTGTAAAATCTTGAGTAAAATGTGAGTATTGTGAAATGCCATCACTCAAAAAGCGGCGACAGGAAACCGCAATTAAAAGATCCACAATTTAAGGGCATGCGACATCTACCAACCCGTACTGGGAAGTCCCGAGTCCCAGCAGTGGGAACGTAATAGACTGATGATTATGACGATTGTAAAATGAAATCTAAACTAATTCTAAACAAAAATATGTTTTAGACGTCGATACACTGACACTATTATGCTCTCCCTGACTTTAGTGCAAATAAATGTGTACTTTATTCTGCAATAACAATGTGTCATTATCGAATATAACAGATGAGTGCGTGTGTAGATGTGCTGCTGGAACACGCAGCGCACATGTTCGCGAGTACACCGGCCGCGGCCGCTCCATGTCATCACAATCGCTGCGATAACTGATCCCATGTGTTCGGAGTCGCGCGCAGATTTAGCATCTGTTACAACGTCTGCAATCATGTTTTTCAAATTCCATTCACAGCGGTTACGGTTTAACTGCGGGCAGTAAATATAGCATGTGAGTTGATTTTGTTTCATTTGCTCATTGCAAAATTCAAACTCACGACCTAAGGGACGCAAGACGTCGTCGCTAGCACTAAACTAGAATATTCCTTCTGCAAATCAGTTCAAATATATATATTTTTTTTCATATTATATTCGTTCGTTTGAGTACAAGTCAAGGTAACTGTGGTGTTAGGTGACGATGTGGTCGAAGGTGGCGCCACGCTACACCTGGATTGGGAACTGGCTCTCAAGTGAGACTGCCGGAACACACCGATAGGTGCTTGGCGACAGATTCTTAACTCGAGGGTGGTAGCTAGCCAGGCGAGCACTAGAAAATTTCCTATATACTATTTAAAAGGTATATTTATCTGTTACATAGTTGAAAATTATACATGATCTGCAACTCTTGTACCGTCTGGGTAGGTACTTATCGTAGACAGAGAAAGGCTGCCTTGTACCTTTCCTAACGGGAACGGGCGGATGTGCGGAGGCTGTGTCTCCTTGATGTTTAGAATCGGATTACATCAACCGATAGTGTTGGCAAGCCGAGGGGCGACGCGGGTACAGCGGCTTGTTACTATTTGTCCCACTTTTCCACGTTTTGTGATGTTATACTACGTAAACCTCAGCAGAAAATCTAAGTAGGTAAACAATGCGTATAGCGTTATTATCACTTTATAAAAGAAAAAAACATGAACGTATCGCAAATAAATTTCAAAGATAAAATACAGAACAAACTCACAAACAACATTTAACAAACTAAGTAATACGTACCTTATAATTTCCAGAGAATACTTTTTATCTCGGAAAGGTTCCTACGGGATAACGGGAAGACGCGGGTGGAACCGCGGGGCGCAACTGCTGTTTGATCGCTCGTCTCTTCTATTAACGTTTGGACAACTCCTTGTAAAAACGTTTCGCGTCTGGTCCCCAAGGAGCCATTGTTTCGACCCCAAACGGAACAAAATACGAGTGTAACTGTAACCCTCCCCGAGAGCTGCACACTTTCTCCGCTTGAGGTTTCAACAAGCTGTTCCAAATGATTGAATTTACAAGTTGAAACATTACCTAACCAGATAGAGGTTGTTTATTACGTTCCATTATCCGTCGTCCGCCGCGCCGGTACCGTGCCGGTGCCGGCAGGTTCCCGGAACGCCTGCCTCCTTTGAAGTCAACTCGACGCGAGCCACGAGTTTGCTTTTCGTATTTATTTACCGTTTTAAATTAGTTCTATCTAATCGCGTGTAATCTTGTTACGTATTTACAGGTGATTTAAAGGTTTTTATTGAAACTAGAATTTAACTCTAAAAGCTTTGAAGCGATGATGACTCAGTGGTAGTGACGTCGGCTTGCGATCCGTAGCACGTGGCTTTGAATCCTACAATTGAGCTTTCGGCGAAGGAAAACACCGTGTTGAGACCAAAGCTTGTTGGTAGGGTCTTTTCTAGTACTCGCCTGGCTAGCTACCACCCTCAAGTTAAGAATCTGTCGCCAAACACCTACCGGTGTGTTCCGGCAGCCTCACCTGTAATCCAGGTGTAGCTTGACACCACCTTCGACCACACTGTCACTTAACATCAGGTGACGTGGTCAAACGACCTTAAAGTCGTTAAAAAAAGGATTAAGTGAAGATGAGAAATTTTCATAATCGAATCATTTACTATTTAAATAGTTACTAATACTGATAAATTGGTTATAAAATTACTAATTTCCATATTCAAACAACGTTTCAATTAGAATATCTGACAATAATCGCCCTCCGTTTAACTCTAGCTATTATAGCGATATTGACTTTCCTTGTGGATGAAGCGATCAAATTGAACAGACGAAATAGTTTAGCACGTGAGCTCGACTTGTACGTTGTGAGCTCGACGACCGTTCCCTAGCACTGTACGTAATAAATACATTATAGTAATTTACTTTGCTATTTCTTGAGAATCAATTGTCGTCTAAACCACATTGTTGGAGAGGGTGTCTAAATACTGATTAAAGGCCGGTTTCAACAACCGATCTATCCATGGTTTATCCTACTAGAGATATAAATTTGACATTACTTCTATGACGCCTATGTAAAATTTATATGCCTAGTATGACAAACAGTGGATAGATCGGTTATTGAAACCGGCGTTAAGTGCCTATCGCCAGTACGACGTTGTGTTTGAATATTGCCACTGATCACGTCGCGTCGCCACCCTCTATCTATATGTATAGGTAGGTAGGTACCAGAAGATGGGTTAGATAATTGTACATCACCGATCGCTGCGGCCTCATAATTCTCATAAAGGCCTACCTAGACGAAATCCGTAATAGAGTTATTTTGATAATCCTGTGGGCATATTGTTCTCTCGATTCAAATATTTATTTGGTGTGTCTATATGCCCGTATCGACCCTGCATATTGTCTAACTGATTGCTTTTAGCTTTAAATCTACCAAATATCCTTCAATGTTATTTTTTCCCTCGGCTGTTGTTTAGTTTCATGTCTGGTGAATTTGTAAGTGAAAACGAAAAACTAGAGTAGATTTTTTTCTCATGATCACATCCTACAAATATTATAAATAGATGTTTGTTACTCTTTCACGCTAAAATTACTAGACGGATTTTGATGAAATTTGGTGTGGAGATAGTTCAAATCCTAGAAGACATAGAATACTTTTTATTGTGTTATAGTGTAATCCAATTGAGTGAAAGCGCGGAAACGGCTAAATTGATTTGAGTGGAATCTGGAATGGAGATGCTCGTTGCTTATACCGTATACCTAGGATTAATACATAGGCTACTTTTTATCCCGAAAAAAGGTTCTTGCTCCCACATGCACTGCTATTTATAAATATACCAGAGCCCTGTCGTAATATATATTTCCCGCGTAGCCTATTTTCCGCGAGGCCGGCCGTCGACGTCAGTAGTGACAGCACAGCGGGCGGGCAGCGCCGCGCCGCCCAACATGTGTCGCCCGGAGCCCCAAATGTGTCGTGATATGATAACGTCACCGTCGGCTGCCCACAAATTGGTCGCTCGTACTGTGGGAATAGGTAATAATATTCCAATACACTAGTCGTTTTATACGACGTCGTCTGTCTGCCGTCTACTCACACGCGGTGGCTATATAATTTACCCCTTGAACATTAAGAGAGCGACTATAAATGTACAAAAGAAAACAACACGTCCGCGGGCGTAGGCATGATGCATTCTAAAATCATTAACACTAATAGAAAATTTAATGCAGCGTCGTTGTAATAAAATAATTAAATGATATTACAATAAATCCAAGACGGAGCCGCGGGAGTTGTATACCATAGGCCGGCGCGTGAGAAGCGATCGGCATACCGCCACACCGCGCGACCAGTCTGCCCTAATACACCGCCGCGAGACTACGCCGCCTTGCTAACCTACCTAACCTAAATATTTTATTTGCGTTGTGCTATTGTTTATTCTATTATTTACGCTATTCTCTTCTGTAACTCTTTTGTGCTCCTTCCAAATTCTTATTCGTGTATCTGAACTATTATTAGAGATATATGTACATCTAAAATTGTGTGTGAATTTAAAACCAACCTACACCACATTCTGGTGACCCCGGATTAAGAACATATATTATTTGTTTACATGAAGAGAAGTGACACAATGCATCAACAACGGGAATTTATTGACGCACGCGCCGAAGGTTCCGCTGCGCCTCCGTCATCCGATGTATTCCGTGTTGGTGTCAGAATTCCACCATTTTGGCCCGAGAAACCGGCTATTTGGTTTGCGCAAGTCGAAGGCAATTTCGCTATATCGAATATAACGACAGACACTACAAGATTTTATTATGTCATATCTCAGTTAGACGCGTCGATTGCTGCTGAAGTGGAAGATATTATTGTCACGCCTCCTCTTACTGATAAATATGAAAAACTGAAGTCGGAACTTATTAAGAGATTGTCGGCTAGCAAGGAGAAGAAGGTAAAGCAGTTACTAATGCATGAAGAGCTCGGAGACAGAAAACCGTCGCAGTTTCTTCGGCACTTGAAACACCTTGCGGGTAGTGATGTTCCTGAAGATTTCCTGAAAACCATTTGGTCGAGTCGCCTCCCTAATAGCATCCAGGCAATCATAGCATCACAACCGACATCAGCATTGGATGTATTAGCTGACCTGGCTGATAGAGTGCACGATATCGCTCCACAACATCATGTCGCTGCCACCTCATCTGGAACAACAATGGATATGATGTCACAACAAATTGCTGCATTGACTAAACAAGTTGAGAAATTATCTGCTCAGGTGGATCAGTCGAGATCGCGTTCTAGAACCAAACAAGATAGTCGTGGACGATCCACCTCAAGTAAGCGTTCGCAGTCTAGCTACCGTAAATTTCCAACCTGTTGGTACCATTCCAAATTTGGAAGTAAAGCAAATAGATGTCTCAAGCCGTGTGATTACCGTCCGGAAAACTCCAGAAGCAGTCAGTAATGGCGGTTGATGACTGCTACACCTGCAAAGGCCGCCCATTCATAACGGATAAAAATACCAAGCTTCAATTTCTTGTGGATACAGGATCAGACATTTGTGCTTACCCTCGAACGCTACTTCGTGAGAAACGCAGTAAGTCAAAGTATGAGCTGTTCGCAGCCAATGGTACACAGATAGCTACTTACGGTTGTATTGAGCTCAATCTGAACTTGGGGCTACGTCGAGAGTTTAAGTGGAGATTCATAGTAGCCGACGTTTCAAAACCTATTATAGGAGTGGACTTCTTAAGCTTCTACGGTTTACTCGTTGACTGCCGTCACCATCGCTTAACGGATAGCCTTACTACCCTGTCTGTTGAAGTACCTCAATCACACCAACAAGATGGCGAATTACTATCTGTCAAAGTTTTTACCGGGAACTCACCTTACCACGAACTTTTGCGTCGTTACGGCGAGATCACGAGGCCTGCAGGTTCTCCAGCTGAAACACTCCACAATACCAAGCATCATATACGTACCACGCCTGGACCTCCAGTGGCGTCTCGACCTCGTCGCTTGGCGCCGGACCGACTCCAAATCGCCAAGAATGAATACGAAGAGATGCTGCAAAATGGAATAGCACGGCGATCTGAAAGTCCCTGGTCTTCCCCTCTTCACCTGGTCCGCAAGAAAGATGACTCCTGGCGACCATGTGGAGACTATCGGAGGCTCAATGCGCGAACAGTGCCAGACCGATATCCAATCAGGCACTTGCACGACTTTGCTTATCAGCTTTCTGGTTCCAGAATATACACAAAAATCGATTTGGTAAAGGCATTTAACCAGATACCGGTTGAGGAGCAGGACATACCGAAGACGGCCATTATAACTCCGTTTGGACTTTTCGAGTTTCCATTCATGACTTTTGGCCTTCGCAATGCAGCGCAGACATTTCAAAGATTTTTAGATGAAGTACTACAAGGACTCGATTTTACTTTTGGATATTTAGACGATATTCTAGTCTTCTCAGAAAACGAGCACCAACACCTGGAACACCTGGAAATTTTATTTGAGCGCCTGAAGAAGTACGGTGTCCTGATTAACACTTCTAAGTGTGTGCTGGGTGCAAGCGAGCTGACATTTCTCGGTTACCACGTTTCACCAGACGGAATTCGGCCTCTAGAAGAAAAGGTTAAGGCTATCCAAGAATATCCTACGCCGAAGACCGCTAAAGAGCTGAGAAGATTCCTAGGAATGCTTAATTTTTACCGGAAATTTGTACCTGGTGCAGCAGCGATTCAAGGCCCCCTCAACACAGCGCTCTCTGGACCTAATATCAAAGGCAATACTCCTATTGATATGACACCGGAGTTACAGCATGCATTCGACGAGTGTAAAACTAGCTTATCAAAGGCCACTTTACTCTCACATCCTGACACACAAGCAGAACTAGCCCTGTTCACCGACGCATCAGATGTCGCTATCGGTGCAGTTCTCCAGCAGCGGAAAAACGAAGAGTGGGAACCGCTAGGATTTTTCTCGCGAAAATTATCACCTGCGCAAAGAAAATATAGCCCGTATGATAGGGAACTGCTGGCAATCTACGAAGGAATTAAATATTTTAGGTATATGGTTGAAGCAAGAACATTTACGGTGTTCACTGACCATAAACCCATCACCTTTGCATTCACCACGAAAAGAGATAACTGTTCGCCTCGACAACATCGCTACCTGGACTATATAGCACAATTTTGCACAGATTTACAGCACATTTCCGGGAAGATGAATATAGTAGCCGACGCATTTTCACGCGTAGAAAGCATCAAAACTATTGACTATCAGGCAATGGAGAAAGAGCAAGAAAACGATCCTGAATTGAATGATCTAATAATCAAAGGTTCTTCACTGAAACTACAAAAGATCACCACACCAGAGGCTACTTTGTACTGCGATCTGTCAATGCCTAGCCCACGACCATATGTACCTACTGGTTTTCGAAAACAGATATTTGACAGTATTCACAAACTGAGTCATCCAGGTCCTGCAGCTACTAGCAGACAGATATCAGAACGTTTCGTTTGGCCTGGAGTTCGTCGTGACTGCAGAAAATGGGCACAATCATGCACAGACTGCCAACGAAACAAGATTACCCGTCATACTACCTCTCCCCTTACCGCATTCCCTTCTCCATCTGACCGCTTTTCCCATATCCACATGGATATCGTAGGGCCATTACCATATTCTTCTGGTTACAGGTACTGCCTCACCATAGTGGACAGATTCACACGTTGGCCGGAGGCATACCCTTTAGCTGACATCACGGCCGAGAGCTGCGCTTCTGCATTTGTTTCCGGCTGGCTCGCGCGCTTCGGATGTCCTGATAAAATAACAACTGACAGAGGTTCCCAGTTCCAGTCTGACCTGTTCAAGTCCATCTGCAACCTCCTCGGCGCCAAACACTGCCCCACTACTGCCTACCATCCGGCTGGCAATGGGATGGTTGAAAGATTCCACCGGCAACTAAAGGCTTCTATAATGTGCCACAATAATGCTCAGTGGTCCGAAGTGCTTCCCCTCGTACTGCTGGGAATCAGGAGCGCCTGGAAAGATGACTTGAAAACTTCTGCTGCAGAACTGGTGTATGGTGAGCCACTACGACTTCCAGGGGAATTCTTTGTTCCTGCAAACAACCTTTCCTCTGACGTCACCAGCTTCATCACACGACTTCGCAACCACATCAGAACGTTGTCCCCAACTCCAGCAGCGTGGCACATCAAAAAGTCATTTTACTTACCTGCCGACATTTTCAAATCCGATTTTGTATTTCTTCGCCTGGGTCCAGCTAAAAAGTCTATGGAATCGCCTTACACTGGGCCCCACAGAGTCCTGGAGAGAAACCAGAAAACATTTAAAATAGATTTTAAAGGCAAAGAAGTTACAGTCACTATAGACAGACTCAAACCTGCTTACCTGGTTAACAGCGACGTCCCTTCAGCGTCTCCCAGCATCGATTTACCTGCACCGGAACCAGAACACCAACCCGCTCCTGTAAAAAAAACTAGAAGCGGAAGAATAGTAAAGTTCCCAGATTACTATCGACCGTGAAACGGTCTCGGCGGGGGAGTAATGCAGCGTCGTTGTAATAAAATAATTAAATGATATTACAATAAATCCAAGACGGAGCCGCGGGAGTTGTATACCATAGGCCGGCGCGTGAGAAGCGATCGGCATACCGCCACACCGCGCGACCAGTCTGCCCTAATACACCGCCGCGAGACTACGCCGCCTTGCTAACCTACCTAACCTAAATATTTTATTTGCGTTGTGCTATTGTTTATTCTATTATTTACGCTATTCTCTTCTGTAACTCTTTTGTGCTCCTTCCAAATTCTTATTCGTGTATCTGAACTATTATTAGAGATATATGTACATCTAAAATTGTGTGTGAATTTAAAACCAACCTACACCACATTAAAAAACATACTTATGGAAATTACATATGTATTAATTACAATGTTAAGTCACTATTATTCTGACTTTGACGTTTATCAATTTTTGTTAACGCTCACCATAGACATAAAGCTGTTTTCAATCGTAGAATGAGCGTTTGGCGTTCCTACTCGTTTCATCTTGGTTACCATCCAATCTTTTGTTGTTTACTTACGGTTAGGCGTTAACGATTGTGGTCAAATAAACTTTGGCATCTTGGCTGGGCTGGTTATGGATGGTAAGAGGTGAGATATACAACTTGTCACAGAGTTTAATAAAAAAGTAAACCTACCAAGTATTAAGTTTTCAGTCAAAAATGGTTTTATAATAATTAAAATTTACCCATCGACATTATGATTTTAATTTATTCGCCTAAAATATCGCACCGAGGGCTAATCTCTGAACAGTCGAGATAAGTCCAGTAGCCGGGAGCCGCACCGCCGGCTAATAAATAATTCTAGTGTAACGACAAAACTTCCAACATCGGAGAATATTCCGGGGTGCCCTCTGGAACACGGGACTAACATAGAAAATTACGAAAAACCGGGGAAATGTAATCGTCGTGAAAACGCCCAAGTCGGGAGCTAGATGGAATTTATTATTTCCTGTAAAAGTTTCAAGGGCGATGTTGATATTAAATTTTAATATCATTATGTCATTTCATGCGTCGCGGCCTGCCGCCGGCCCGGCGTGCATGTCATGTGCCACTCGTTACTTTCTTATGTCGTCGACAATTAGCTCGGCTTCAATATAACGAGTACGTTTATGAACGAACTGGCGGTATCATTGTATCATCTAACAAGTAGTTAGGGCTGCGTGTAAACATTTACTAACGCGCAGGACATGCGATGGGAAAATTAATTCATTTGTTTGTTTCTTTTGACTTTGTCACAGCAATACTTGACTGCCTACCTTTGAATTAATTGATCACCCCTAACTCCTGATATATCACCATCAGCATATTATGTTCCCAGTTAGTATCGGCCACAATCTACCATGTTGGCCCAGTGCAGGTTGAAAAATGTTCTTGGACATATTATCGGTTCCTTTCCGATGTTTTCCTTTACGCTTACGAAGTCTGCAATTCAAGTCCCTTTTCTAATATAAAAATTTGCATGTCAAAGAGTACGATTCAGCTCTTTAATGCAATCTAGGGCATCGATCACAATACTCTTGCGATAAGGTATCAATAAAGAAGTAACGTTGTAGAAAATAACGTGAGTCGTACTCATAATGAAATGTGCAATCGAAAAACTCGACCGGTATTTTGGCAGTACGAGATAGATGCCCAAACGGGCATCTTCATGAAGTGCCACCGGTCGAGTTTTGCGACTTATAATAATTGTGAGTGCAAGCCTTTCAGGATTTCATTATCAATAAAGGTTTTATTTTTATTAAAAACAATTACGATTCAAACTCCAAGAAACAATTAAAAGATTCAATCAGCAATAAAAATCGCTGATTCTATCATTTTTGATTTGACTCAACCACTCTTTTCTACAAAAGATTACTTAGGTACCATGGCCACCAACGCTAGTAAGTCCAAGTATAAGAAAATAATAGGCAAATAGCATAATTAGTTGCATTTTCTTGTAATAATCCAGTCGCACCTAGCGAGACACAGGCTCGGAGCGGCCGGTCGGCGGCGGCGGCGCCAGTGCACCACCGGCCGCCGAGCGAGCACCCCGCGGCGCCACAGTTCGCGACCCAGTGCCGACACTTGCTAACTTAGTGCCAACTACGACAGCCTCGCTGGAACTAATGCCGGCTGCAGTGGCCGCAGCACACGTGGACACGCTCCAAGGTGTCTCTTATCGCGGATTGGACACGGCGGGAAGTTAAATACGTAAGATTTGTTAAACAGTCGCGCGGCGCGAATTTTTCACTTGCCTACTTGTTGCTAGTGTTGGGTTACACGTTAGATTGGACTTATTGTCGACGGCTGTTGTTGTCGGATTCAATATCGTGTTGAGTCATTTGAGACTAATAAAACTTATTTATGATCTACGACACTTAGACACAGTTTTTTTTTTTTGTTTTCTTTGAGACTTCTGCTCAGATTTTTGTCCCGTAGCGGGACTCGAACCCACGACCACGCGCGAGTTTATGTGGGTAATAACGATGTATTGCTGTTAAATTTAAATAATACGTTTATTTAATAAGATAGAACAAGTGATCACTTTCAAACTTAAAACTATCTCCGACAGTTCCGACCTTCTTACACCGGCAAAAGAACAGGCAAGAAACGCCTGGTAGATAATATTTGGGCGCGATCACATTTTAAACTTTTTTAAAACACTTTTATTAGCTTGATTCATTTTGATATCTGAGTTAGTTGGAGCAAGTTCACAACACAAGTTGACATCTTTACTATCACCATAACTTTTTGCACCTCTCTGCCTCTCGTCTCTTGTCGAGCTCGTCTCGGCCCTGGGCTGGTCTCGCTAGCCTCGACCCGTGATTTTACTAATGTCGTTGACCCATCTCGTATAGGCACATACATACGCTGAGACACATTATATGTAAGCTATTATAGTCTTCTGAAGACGACTTGTTACCTACCTACTTGTACGGAATAGATGAATATTTTAACTGGCAAGAATTTTTACTAAACCACTAAGTAGGTATTTAAAATATTAAATGATAAAGTAGGATTTGACAAACAAAGAGGCTTAACTTTTAAATACTTACTTATGAATTAATTTCTCTATGTCTATGATTGTTTGAAATAATTATAGCCTTTTTACTATAAATTTACTTCTATCACATTGTAGACTTTATGAAAACATAATAAAATTACGTTGAGATTATCAAATCCGTCTGCCATCTTTAGTTACACGAGAGCTGATAGGTATGTGTTACATTTTTCTGAAAAGTTATGTAGCTTTAAATTTAAACATTGAACTAAATTCGAAAAAGGAGGCGGTTTTTCATTTTAACCAATATATAATATGTATAAATGTACTTTTGTTGATGTCTGCACATTGTACAAAAATTCAAAATTCAAAACTTTTTTATTGAATAGGAATATATTTATAGACAGAAATAACACAAGTAAAAACACTTATCTAAACCTTAAAATGTAAAATAAAACTACCTATCAAACTAAACAAACTACTTAATCTAATAAACCACTACCAGTTGGCAACGTTCCCAAAATGCTGGCCGCATTGCCGCGTTCAACGGCAATGCTTATTCGTTGCGCAAAATAACGACCAGCATTTTGGTCACGGGTAGCATCGACCAGTCGCTTTGATATATCATTATATATCGATATTATATTATATAGATATTATATTTAATAGGATACATTGTGATCACTTTAAAACGTCAACTTAAAACTAGCTACGCCTGTTCCAACCTCCTTACGCCGGCAAAAGAACAGGCAAGAAACGCCCGGCAGGTAATTTTTTTGGCGCGATCACATTGACAATTTTATTCTTATTACTAATTGAT
This sequence comes from Opisthograptis luteolata, assembly GCA_931315375.2. Lineage (NCBI taxonomy): Eukaryota > Metazoa > Arthropoda > Insecta > Lepidoptera > Geometridae > Opisthograptis > Opisthograptis luteolata. Next base: position 12,943,333 of record OV928045.1, read on the forward strand.
TGAATTGGAGCAAGTTCACTAAAATCCCAAGCAATTTTTTGGCATCTAATGATCCGATATTTTTTAATTAGCTTTACTAATAAGATTTCTCTTGTTTGGTTGTACACATTGGGATATGGGAACATGAATATTAACGAGTTGCGGGATCACAACCAAAGCAGACCAGACCCCACAAGCAGCACCCGTTCACGAGTTGACGTACCTACACTTATCCATAGTAACATTATCTCCTGCATTTGTGAACCGATTTTGATAATTGTTTATTCATTTGATAGGCAGTCCGGGCACCATAAACATTTTGTTAAATACTCATGATGAGCTTAGTAGATACGTAACGGACGGGTCACGGAACTCATCATACAGTCAGGGGTAATTTGCGCATAACTGACAAACATTAACCTCCCATTGTCCACGCTATCGAACCATTTCACGTACGAAACAATTATATTGTAATCAAACATGTACAAAATTGTATGAGCTACAAGTTTTAATTAACTTTAATGACATGAATACATGACTGACAGGTAATACTAGGTGTGCCCCGCAGTTTCACTCGTGAGGTCTACAGTTTATCGCAATAAAGAGTGTCATTTAACCATTCTCAGAATTCAAAATATTTTCAAATTCATCAAGATCACTTCAATAGTTAATTTTATCCAGAACAAACAAACAATCTAATCTTTTCTCTTTGTATATTAGTCTTAGTATTCTCGGTTTCATTCCGAGGTTCACCCATTATTTCGCCTTATTGGACTAGACTGTACGAGAACATGGCTTAACTATCTTGGAAATGTTACCTTTGAAACTGAGAACGGTTTACAGTAATTACTGCAAATAATTTCGTTTGGCGGTAAAATTGTCTTGATTTGAGGGAGCAGTGTTTGTTTGGGATGCCCAAAAGACACAGAACCACAATAAAACCTCAAATATCTTTGAGTAACAATTGATGGAGCTAATTTTTTTATACATGTTCGTACTTTAAATAATTGTAAGTCAGTAATTACTAAATTCATCTTATAATAAGAAAATCACTTTATGTAATGAAACGACGCTAGTAAAGTTTCTCAATTTTTCAATTTTAATGGAGCTGCATATAAACTCTACTGATTTAAGCCAGCCTCATTTCCTGCTGTAATTAAGAGAACAAATAAACCAGTGTCGGGTTACGGTTGCACGAGTATATTCAGTGAAGTCGCTCGCGTGTTCGTGCGACAGAATTATTGTATTTTACCCTCGAAATAACCGTGTTTATTAGCTACTAGTTGTGCCCATGGTTACATCCGTGCTTTTCCCGTTACCGCACATTTTTACAGGATAATAAACAGAATATGTGTTAATCTAGGGTATGAGCTAAATTTTATTTTAGTTTGTGGAGCCGTTTCACCGTGAAGAAGTAACAAACATACGCACTCAGTCACAAACTTTAATAATATTAGTGTGATCTCAGCGGTGACGGTAACGAGGCCCTGAGCCACGCGCGACACCCGCCGGAGCAACCGGCCCGGGTATCCGGTGAGCACAGCCGTGAGTTATGGCGCCACCACTCGGGTTACAATACAATACCACCACTACATGATGGGGATGCGAATTATTTAAACACATACCCATAGAGAAAGTAGTTAGCTCTGGATTTTATTACATAACTTTACTGTTTTAATTTTGCTGTGACTCACCCAAACGTACCGTCAGTGACAAAAGTAGATGAAAACATTAAGTTTCCAAATGTACTATTTTACTGTATGAGCAAAGATTGTTGTCCGAAATGCTTAGGAAAACTAAAAAAAACATTTTCGAACAACTTTTTGTCACTGACTGTAGGCGTTTAAACTATAGGAGTTCCCTGCCTGACCATAGAACCCTAAAAAGTGTCGTCGCAACTGTTGCAATACAATGGTCACGCACAGCTGCGTTGAAATAACGATCCTCTCCTACAAGACCTATAGCAGATAAATGACTCTCAAATCTCTTAAAGTAAACTTGTAATAAATCGTCGAGATGAAGAGCTCGTTCCGAGCGACAAGTCCCCGAGGAGTTGTTCTCCGTGCTACCTCATTTCACCGGCTAATAGAACCGTTCCATTTGCCTTTTATGTGCCGCCTAATGGCGAGAAAGAAACGAAATGACAACTTCGCGGCCTCGGCTGTGCACTCGGCGACTCGGCTTTACAGGGTAGCGAACTCACTTGATGTTAAGTGACGATGTGGTTGAAGGTGGTATCACGCTACACCTGGACTGGGAACTGGCTCTTAAGTGAGGCTGCCGGAATACACCGATAGGTGCTTGGCGACAGATTCTTAACTTGAGGGTGATAACTAGCGAGTACTAGAAAGTACCCTACCACCAAGCTACGGTATCATAACGACCACCGAAAGCTCAAGCTCATTGTAGGATTCCAACCCACGTCCTATGGATCGCAAGCCGACATCACTACCACTAAGCTTAAGGAGGTTATCGAAGGTCGGTTTCCATAATATCATGTGTGTGATACACACGAGGAACTTGATGAGTTTCGTCCGGTCCTCAATCAAAGGATACTTTAAAAGAGACGGCAATCGGCATCTATATTGGAGAATCTGTTTCTTGGTAAATTCTTGTAATACCAAGAAGAAAAACAAATTATCTTGAATTTCTTTTGGCACTTCATCCTATTTTTTTACACCTAGGTATCTTATATTTATATCATCCAAGAAGATTCAAAAAATGTATGATAAATCGTATCTCTACATACCTATATTATGTTTGATCGATTCCACCACTCATTTGAGCACTCTTTTTTAGTAATCACGTAGGTATCCTTTGTTGTACCCGATTCGGTTCTCGTCCGGCACAGGGGAGCCCCGATCAGATCTCAAAGCTTAGCGAGGCGCGGCATGTACCTACCGATGATTAAAGTTAAAGGTTACACCCAAATTAACGATGAAAATGAAAGTACACGTAGCTAATTAATACCGAGTTTGTTCTATTTAGAATTTCTTTCTAAACATATCAACTTCATCTATAACTGAAGTAAAGTATCACGGATTTTCAAACACATTGAATATTGCACCGAACTAAAGGGCAAAATTCCTCGTTTACATTTTGTGTTGTGTTAATATTTACGAGCAAACAATGGTCGGATGTCGTCGACGCGTGATATGTAAGGGTGCTTGCGGAGGGCTGCCGCCGGCCGCTCCGACCGAAGGTCAGCAATCGCTTTCAGGAACACTACCTCCATAATGCAAACTCAGAACAAACAATATTTATTCATAGCAAAAGTGTATCGCTGTATCTTGGAGCGCGGTTCTTTCGCTTCGTACAGGGAAAACTGTGAGGGCGGAAAATTAAATTTTAATGCGACTGTAATTTTACCCGAACGTCTGAAGGGTGAACGACGATGGAGTGAAAGCTTCCGGTTCTGAGAACGATGAAGAAGAATCAAACAGGTAATTTTGATAATTGCTACTTGCGGCCGCGTCGAGAACTCTCTCGTTGAACTTTTTGAACTGTTCAGAGTGTAAATGTTTCTTCATTTATTCGTAACGATCACGTTCCAACGGTCCTAGCTTCCGACACAGACTAGAAAAGGTGAGTGCTTCATGCCAGGTTTATTAGTGGAGGCGGGCACAAGCGATTTTCTTTATACATAACTTCAAATTTTCGTTTTCGATTCAGATATTTTAACGGGTTCTTTTTATTGTATTGATTATGGTAAGCGACGATGATGACATTCAATCGTAATGATTATTTATTATTCAAATGCGAGCCATATTTACATAATTTTGTATGAAAAAGTTACTACACTGGTTTATATTATAAAAACACGTCGGCGGCGCGCCGTCCGGAAACGAGCGGTTTCGTTTGGACGGATGTTGTGCGGTTAACTGGATACGTTCTCAAATCTCTTTATAGCTTTATGGTCCGGGTGCGCGGTCAGAGCACACTGCTTTTTGTTTTATTTGCTGAAAAAAATAAGGCTCAATTATATGAAAACAGCCTTAATATTTTAAATGTACTGTGAACCACAACTACTTACAAAAATGTTGGGTAAAGAGGGTAAAGGTATTGAAATTGGTGTTTAATTTCAACACAATTGATTTTAAAGTTACGGTTGGGTAATCAGTACGTTCGCACTCCAACTTGGAGGTTCCTGGTTTAGCGGCCCTTTTAGTAGGCCACAATACGAAATCCGTATGAAAGTATGTTGAATACCCTACCCTTTGAGGGAGTTGTTCGTTTCCACATTACAATGGTTTCTTTGTGAGCATTGTAAGTGCTATTTGCAATTTTGACAACTTATTTTCTTTTCCTTTTTTATGGTCTCTTCGCGTACCGACGACGTCGGCTTGTGGCGTCGTAAACAATAATATGTTTGCGGATGAAATGTGATTTTTATATTTATTTATACAAAGGCATTTTTTAACGTCTAAAATAATGATGATCTTCCGCCATTATCCCGAATATATCGAGATATAGTGTCGGGCGACGCAGTACGCATTAAGATAACTCAAAATAAACGTGTCTGAGTGGGAACGTAATGTAGGTACGTACGTAGCTTGTATAAGTAGGCAGTTACATGATTAAAAGTTATGTATAATTGAAATGCCGGAACATCCAGCTGAAGTTCCGTAGTAATCTCGAATGACCCGCGGCCGCCGCGCCAAACATTCACTTCGCAGGCTCCACTCCACTCCACTTATATGTTCAGCCAGTACAACTTTGTTGAAAACAGTTGTCATTTCTGCATAACAGCGGTGACGTAACAGTACTACGGATTGAATTGTTGTACGGGTTAAATATCATTTAGGGAAACAAATGTATCGTGTACAAGAGCGAATATGGCTCAGATGCAGTGTCGTCTTTTGCACTGGGACGAAGCCTTCGTCACGAAGGTTCAGTGATGCACATCGTCGCTAATTACAAGCTCAAAGATTCTTATATTAGAAGTAGGTGAAAATTGACTTCTAAGATTTGATTACATTGTTAGTTAGTTAGTTACTTAGTTACAAGTCAAGCTAAAAAAAGTGTTTTAATAATGTAATCGCGCGTATAATATGCAATGCTGCGTGAGCGTGTTATTAAAAATTAAAAATGTATCAGTGTTTTTATATTATTGTATCAATAAGTATTTTAACATTGTAATCGGGAAAAATCTCGAATGTTTGAGGAATTGTCTGTTACATCTTCGTATTCAGCAAAGGCTTAAGCCGTCAGTCTTTCATCCGTTTGAGGTTGAAACCGGAGATGAAATGAATCTCTCAACTTCCCGGAAATAATATTGAAACTCGTATATTTTGAATGAGATCTCAAAGAGCCCGCTCGCTGACACACGCCGCTCGGGAGGCCGGCCTCGCTCGAGTTCATAATTGAAGGAAGAATTGAGCGAAGGCGGAGACTACGGCATGTCTTACTCGATGCGCTCAGATTGAAGGTAAGGCCATGCCATGCGGTGTCGGCGCCGCCGCGGAAGGGAATCAATCATTTGTGATTATTTTATTCGTATAAATCGGCATTTAACGCTAATGGATGTGGTGGTGACGTCGGCTTGCGGTCCGTACATCACGGGTTCAAATCCTATAATGAGCTTGAGCTTTCGGTGAAGGAAAACATCGTGATGAAACCATAGAATGGTGGCAGGGAATTTTCTAGTAAGCACCCTTAAGAATGTGTCACCAAACATGTACGGATGTGTTCCAGCAGCCTCACTTGAAAGCCATTCCAGTATTAATGCATAGCGTGGCGCCAACTTCGACCACATCGTCCTTAACATCAGGTGACTTGAGGTCAAAACCTATAAAAAAGCCAACGGAGTGTTATATCCGCATACAGGTGATAATTATGAATACATCAAACCGTCAGTCGTCATGACTCCCAAGGAAGGTCAACAACAATTTGATATTTATATGTGTGACGGGCGCGCGCGTACAATAGAGTTCTCGCCGACCTCTGCCCCGCTCTCCTGACGCGCGCTGCATTTCGTTACACTTTGATTATATTCATGGAAATTGTTAAGAGAATAAATGCAAGGAAAAACTACGTGTATATTCACATTATTATCAGTTCGAGTTCACGGAGGTTTATCGTCAGCGATGCAATTGCAATCCACTTCTGTAGAGCTCCGGATCCCGCTTTCATCTCCAATGTTGCTCATTTCGCTCGCTGAATTCTGCTTGCAACAAGAAAGTATCATATTATTGCTAGTTATTCTATAGTTTATATTATCAACGTTGTCTTTAGAGGTTGTAATAAAGGTACCTTCAAAAAACCTACTGATATTACTGATACTACTACTGATACTAGGTACCTTCTGATATTAATTTGTCTTTCATCAAGTCAACTTTGATGTAAAGAATTCAATAATATGTAGGTAAGTGACGCTACAATCGGAGAAGTCAGCACTTTGCGTCACTTAACCTTATTTCTGTCCCACACTCCGTCATGTACAGTCAGCAAGAGAAAGGGTCCTGCAGGGCCGCGCTCCGCCCCCAGTGATTCGATTTGGTGCTCCAGTGAACACGGGACACGTAGCCTGTCGTCTGAATCCACCAACAAATCCAATATCATTCAATATTTTCGTGTCGAATGTCGCTACGAAAAACACGTATTATTGCGCCATTTCCCAAATTCTGACTTATATTTATCTGGTTTTCGCTCGTGGCTTCCATACCAAAGCCCGAGCGTATTATGCCTATCCTACTTTTAGGATTTTTCTCTTCAGCTGTGTGACTCAGTTGTAATCTCCGTCTGTTTAGTTTCCATTTAGTTTACGATGTAATCTGAACGAGCGCGACCGCGCGCCGAATAATGAATACAGAACCAACTGTTTGCAGTTTATGTACGCCGCGGCTCATGCGGTGCAGGACTGATTATCTTATCAATTACAACATCTCTAAAGTTATTTAAAGAGTATATAAAAGTATTGAAACCTGACGTCTCAGGGTGACACGTTCAGTGCAGTGCTGCGCAGGACTTTGCTTCTTGGAAGTTGTGCTTCTTACCGTAGTTGCTGTGGGTTGCCGTTGGCCATTACACGAGCGGTCTACTTCTTTTGCCTTTAAGTTGTATACAAAAGAAAAATACTTCCAGTCATGCAACTTTAACTAAATGTTTGTCTGTTGTGAAATAAAAGATATGAGTGTGCTTAAGTTATTGCAGCGGTTTGAAACCCATTTGCATTTCAATATTGTGGCACTATAAGGGAAAAAACATGCCGATGATCGCGATGTAGCCGTGCATATGAGATCGCTTTGCCTAATAGAATGCTGAGCGCGTCACCTCAGTAATCACCGGCCAGGGACTTCAATTGCTTCGGGTCACATACATACGTACATATTATATAGAATACATTAAAACTACACGAGCTAGTAGATAAATAATCAAACCAAAACAAATACGCTCTTGGCCTCCTTCCTACACAATTGAAACAAAAACGTTTTCAATTTAGTGTACCTACTCGTAACGCCTTTATGTTCATAGATACAGCTTATCTAATGTAGGTAATATCCACGAAACGTACAACGTTTAGTAAAACAAAGGTTAGTAAGGACGTGTCTAAAGCGTTTATACCCAGTTAAAGATATATGAATAAGGGGGACAACCTTCACTTGTGTTACTATAAATTTGGTATCCTAATAATGTAATGTGTAAATTACTTAGGTACAGGGTAGCGTTTGACCACAAATCACCAGATGTTAAGTGATGAAGTGGTCGAAGATGGCGCCACGCTACACCTGAATTGTGAACTGGCTCTCAAGTTGGGCTGCCGGAACACACCGATAGGTGCTTGTCGACAGATTCTTAACTTGAGAGTAGTAGCTAGGCCAGGCGGCCACTAGAAAGTGCCTTACCACCAAGCTATGGTTTCATCACGTTGTTTTCCTTCACCTAAAGCTCAAGCTCATTTTAGGATTAGAATCCACAACCTACGGGTCACAAGCCGACGTCACTACCACTGAGCCATCATCGCTTGAAAACCTCTTCACCAGCTTGGAGGCGAGCCTGGCGACGGCAGCGGTGTCCGAGACGATGCGATGTAATCCCGCGATGGGTACAACTTGTTGCTCCCCCCGCCCCGCTCTCACTGAGCTCATTATACTTGACAGTAGGCACGCACCGCCGCCGCCGGCTCCACCGTTGAGCTTCACGATAGAAAAGAAATTCCTCAAACTTAACACGTATTTTGTTTAGAAGTATGTTTGATTGCATGATAACTCGGTAGTAGCTTTTTAGTCTTTATTTCTTACTGGAAGTTTTGGACTGGCAATGTTACCTCCGAAGATCAGCTCAGTGATGGTTTGCGACTCGTAGATCGTGGGTTTGAATCACTTTCTGTCCAGTAAGATCTAGGGGCTAGGTCAATTTGTGTGCAATTGTCGCCGATATTTATTTATCTAAAGAAAAGCTCGCTTCGTACAATAATCTACTAAAACATATATTTTATCAAACATCAAGCGTTAATATGTGGTTGCTGTTGTTTCGTCGTCGTACGATGAGCACTTGACGACTAATTATATGTGGGAAGCTGAGTTTGTAATGGTTCCTCTTAGACAGTAGTGGGGCCACGTCAAGTGCTGCCCTAACTATCAATAACGAAAGTTACGTACTTACTCGACATTACCGAGCAACCTATTTAATTTCATTTGAACTTGCCTCTAGTTTGGACGATGTTGACCTGCACATGGTGGGCGGGGAGCGTCTACCGGAGGAGAACTAGCAAAACATCTGTAGAGTTTATACATATGCAAACTGTAATGATTTCAGTATCATCTGATTTCAATCATCAATGTTCAAATAAATACTGGAAGACGAACGAAGTTCTTAACGTTGCGCATGGTAGGTACTGCTTAGGTACACGCGTATTCAAAAATTACAAAGAATGAGCTGTAAGAATTTACTAAGGAAAATATTATGTTGGAAAATTTTCATTATTACGATTAGTTTAATGCCTCTCTTCTCTTGGAAAATTTCTTCGTTTCCAATTACTCTATAATAAAGTAACTTAATATCAGTAATATCTTTAATTACACATATTATTACAGATAACTACTAACTTATGTTAGCGCTCTGCTCCGCCCACACAACTATTATATATTAGACCGTGCCGATGGAAAAGAAACATCTCTGTTTGAATACAAAGCCTTATTATATGTACCCATATAAATGTTAAACTGCAACAGACTATTCTACAATGATGAAACAGAAAACATTCCCGAAGAAAAACAGTCTTTCAGCGAGTTTTATATTAATGAGAACCGAAATAAACGCAATAAACAAGTCGAGTGACTCGTCTGAGAGAGGTGCATTATGTCATTGAATGGCTATAAACCGATCGACGGCGTCGGTAGGTACGGGAACGCGCCGGCGGCGTGGGTAAGGCTGTGTACGGTACGGAGAGCGCGCTCCTGAGTTACGCGGAGTCGGGATACGTCGTCCGCGCGTACATTGGTTCTAGTACGCGTTCTCCAGGAGTGTACGTGAAACAGTTTTCCAGAGCTCCGTTTATTTCTACTGTTATTCCAATGCCCTTTCTAAAAATCAACCGCCATTAAGGTGCTGCCACGCATCCCCTTAGTAGTTAGCAGTCTAATAATATAATTATTCTACGAATATCATTGAATTATTTATAAAACCAGGTGACAAATCATATTAAACGTATTCTCTTTTCTAAAATATCTACTTATTAAGTATTATTGTTGATGGCGTCAGAAGGAAGTTGTAACATACGCGTAGCTGCAAGCATCACAAGGCGTTCCATGGCACGCGTAACTCAGGGACGCGCTATCGGTACGCAGCTTGAGACGCGCAGGTACTTCAGAATACGGCGCTTACTAAGCGAACAGCGGATCGGCTTTTTTGTATAAAATGATTCTGTTGATACGAAGCAGATGGGGGCCGCGAGAATTTCATTTGAAATTCAATTACTTACATCTGTGTACTTATTCAGCGGAGTGTTTCTGTGTCATTTGTAATTTTGTGATGGGCTTATATCTGTTTCCATAGTGAAGGCTGATCTTTTGACTGTTCATGTTTACATTCAGGTTCATAACTGTTCCGTTGTCAAGTGTTTGCAAAGAATTATATCGAAGCTTATATGAATTGTACCATCGCTCAAAAACGGAAAAGAAGGAAAACATCGTGAAGAAATCGGCATGTCCAAAAACCACCACATTCAAGGGCATGCGACATCTACCAACCCGCACTGGGCCAGCGTGGTAGATAACGGCCCATACTCTCTCTCTCTGAGAAGGCCAGAGTCTCAGCAGTGGGAACGTAAAAGGCTGATGATGATGATGATTTGAATTGTTCAAATCAGAAATACTTTCCGCTGATGGTTCAAATAATGAAATGATGGAGAAATAAAATACATGTAAAAATGCATGTAAATAGTGCTAACGGCTCTGTGCTAGTGCGACCTGACGCTGAGATGAATCCTACAATGAGCCTGAGCTTTTGCTAAATAAATACATCAGCTCGTCGAGTATAAAATTGAGAAATATATGGCATGTGTGTTCTAGATTCAGTGTCCACTTGGTAGTTCTTAAAGCAGCCTAGAACTTAGCGTATTTCCCATCCCGTCCACGTGTCCATAGAACATCACGCGTGATCGCGGCGATGCTAGTCTTTTTTTATTTTTTACTTTTTACAGGGTAGCGTTTGACCACACGTCACCTGATGTTAAGAGACGATGTGATCGAAGATGGCGCCACGCTACACCTGGACTGGGAACTGGCTCTCAAGTGAGGCTGCCGGAACACACCGATAGGTGCTTGGCGACAGATTCTTAACAAGAGGGTGGTAGCTGGCCAGGCGAGCACTAGAAAATAACCAACCACCAAGCTATGGTTTCATCACTATGTTTTCCTCCACCGAAAGCTCAAGCTCTTTGTAGGATTCGAACCCACGTCCTACGGATCGCAAGCCGACGTCACTACCACTGAGCCATCATCGCTATAAAGTCTGTTCTAAAAAACGATACATAAAAAGCAAATAAAAGCGTAGATTATCTAACGGCACAAATAAACAATCTTTTCCCAGCGCCGCATCACCGACGCGTTACGTTTGTTGCTGAGCCATAAACTAGCTCGCCGAGACGGCTGTACTTGCCACTCCGCAGGGTACACAATAACTATCGTACAGAACAACAATTACATGTACATATCGAATTGTTCAGTGCAACAAGCGATATGCATTGTAAATGGCGACGATAACACAACGCTTGTTTTATTTTGCCTCGACTTTTAGGGTTCCGTACCTCAAAAGGAAAAGCGGAACCCTTAAAAGATCACTTTGTTGTCCGTATGTCTGTCGAGACATTTTTCTTCAAGAGCGCGTTGATGCGAAATTTATATCAAATAATCTGCTCCACAGTCTCTTACAGCTGTGAAAAAATCGAAGTTGTAAGTCAACTCGATCAAAACATATGACCGTCTAAGTCGCATATTTCACAAGGGAATCCAGAGGGTACTTCCCGTTTACCTATGATCATGAAATTAGGCATGAAGCAAGGTCTTACAGTACATGTCAAGGGAACAGTCAGAAATAGATAAAATAACAAAAAAAATACAAGTTTGTACGGAACCCGGTGCTCGAGTTCAACTCGCACTTGGTCGGTTTTTTTATACCTCCACGGACGCGTTCTGTTTCGCTCTCACAATAAATTAGTGTGCAGCAATGTGATTCTGCAAATTGTATCTCACTAGGCGAATTCGATTACGTGAACCGCACTCATTTCGACGTTCATCTCCCTTTCACGCAAATCGGCATTCCGCGTGCTGAGAATATCGCAGCGAAGTGAATATGACCAATGAGCGCTCAGTGAGTTTACTAGGGAGTACCGCACACCGTTTTGTTTCGAATCTGTATTATCGGTTTTTAATAATTTCGTATTTAGGGCGTATTAATAGTTAATTTAGTGAAATTATGGTATAACATTGACAAAAAGTAATGACACGTTACAAATTTGGTCTGACATAATGCGCAAAACATATAGAAAATGATTTTACAATATTGTTGGGCAGAATGAAGTGAACGTCTATAGCCAGAGCCGGCGACCGCACCAGTAAAAATAATTAGTTGACAATAACAAAATGACAAGTGTCACTAGTAGGGATGCAACATCGATATCAAAATATCGATGTTTTTGAAATTGAAACATCGATGTTAAAAATATCGATTTTTATGAACGATATATCGATGTTTTTTATATACTAGCAGGGTTGCCAAATACAGACTTAAAATACAGAGAAAAGACGATTTCTAAAATAAAATAATTATACATTCATTAAAACACTTTTTTTAGTAATGATATCTGACAAACAGTTAGTAATAATATGAACAGTGGTAGAACGACAAATTAAACAAATATCAGATAGACAAAGAGAATCAAATTTATTATGAAGGTTATAAACAATACATATTATGTTTTTCGCATCAAAGAATTTAAAAATAATAATTTTGATAAATAATCTAGTGCCAAGCAATCGGTTTCTTTCTTGTATGATTACAGCTCCTGCTTCCGAAAATAATCTATCACTGGGGACAGAAGTTGCAACTATTGGCAAATGCTTCATAGCCAGTTTATATAAATATGGGAATACGGTTTTCATGTTCGCAGCTCGATGCAATAAAACATCGTTCTTAATTAACGATGTATCGATGTTTTCTTGTAGTTCAACATCGATGTTTTAACATCGATGTTTATGAACGATACCTCGATGTTTTAAAACATCGATGTATCGTTTTCATCCCTAGTCACTAGCAAGTTTCGTTTCGTAAACAAAACAAAACAAGTTGAAGTTGTTATATTTCGGAGTATTTTTTGTGTTTTGAGTTTAAACTTGAACTTTGAGACTACAAAAACCTAATGCCACAGAAACTATCGAGTTATGACGGAATGTTAAGACCCAACATGCTGGGGTTCTCGAGATAGCAACGCTTCGGGAAACCAACGGCTCGGTAGCGCGAAGTAACAAGTGTTACATAATTATACCAAATTCGTGGGTGGTGCGCATGCACGTTGCCGTCGGCCGTTTAGACGATTCTTATAGTTGAACATGAGGTAAGTTGAAACTGTATCTAGTTAGAGCTAATTCTAGTATGATTCTAATTCTATTTGGTACCAAGTACGGCTAATAATGAACTACAACTTATTGCATGCATTTACAATAGTTTGCATCTTAATTTCAGCCAGACTACCATGTACCTAATTAGCTATCTATCAGACATAGCAGGCAGCAAGACATACTTGCTCTTTATTCTTTTCTCTGAGTAAACAAGACCGGGCAAGAATTGGGATATGTCTGGGTTGTTCAAGTGAACACAATGTAATTGTGGTCTGGGCTATGTTTGCATCTTTCCAACTAAACTAAAAATACCTCATTGTATTTAAAATTCTGATCACTTTAAGTTATGGCTAATGCAATATTATTTTTTATATAGATTGAGGCATTCTCTTCTGTTGCAGACACCGACACTGCCACTGCTAGTATGTATCAGTGTCATTAGTTTCATGATTTACAAACAACATAATAAGTAGCCTAACTATGATAGGACAGTAGTATTAATATTCTAGTACTTGACGAGGTATAAGGTAGAACTATTTTCACATAATTATTAAAAGAAACTGCTATAATAATAACCAAAGTTATTTTTTCTTATACAGCTCCAAGAAGACGCACAACTAGGATTCGGGGCTCAGAGCCACAACCGAGACAGAGTCAGTTTGCTCGAACCACCAAAAGATTTGTGAGGCTGGAAGAATGCCGCATGAATATAGAGGAAAACAAGGCATCTCTCATGCAAGCTGTTTTAGAACGCTCATCTCAGAGAGAGCATGCATTATTAGAGGCCCTCACCAATGTAGGTAATAGGATGGCTGAGCATAATGAAATTATGGCTGAAGCCTTAAAAACTTTTGGAGACGGTGTTACAGCCTTATGCGATGCAAATTTAATCTATGATTAAATTGGAATTTTAGTTACCATATCATCATTTTTGTTATACGATTGGATTTAATTATAATTTATAGACTTTCTAGGTAATATAATTTTAAAGTTGATAGCAAAATAATTAATATTTAACTGTATGTATTTACAACTGTATATCCTGAAACCTGTATGTATCTTATTAAAAATGTTAGTTAATATTATTAGAATAGTGGGTATTATATTTTAACTGTTACTTATTATAAAAAATATCTCTGTAAAAGATTTTTTTTTTAACAATAAGACTACCTGTTAAACCTATTTTCTTAGTGGTACTTGTATTTCTGATAATTTGATATGGGGATCAACAATAAAATAAGAGAACAATATAAAATAAAAAAGTGAGGTTTTATTTGCTTCTGCATCCCATAAATATTAGGTAATCTATTTAATTACTTCCTAATATAGACAACAGTAAATTTCAAATCCTATTATCCTACTAATATTATAAATGCGAAAGTTTGTGTGTGTGTGTGAATGTTTGTTACCACGTATCACCGTAACTACTAAATCGATATTGACGATATTTGGAATGGAGATAGCTTATACCCTAGTTTAACACATATGCTACTTTTTATCTCGGAAAAATGTTCCTGCGGGATAACGAGAAGACGCGGGTGAAACCGCGGAGCGCAACTAGTATAAAATAAATATTATGACAATAAACATGTTTAAAACTATAATAAATACAAGGGAAATAAAACAAGTTAACTATAATTAATATTTTACGCTCGGAATATAATAAAATAAATTGTTTTGTAGACTGTTTTAATAACTCACTTACGCCTCATCAGTAAAATACTAACTTTTATTTTGACATTTCAAATCGAGATCGTAAGCGAAATGACACCCGCGTGAAGCGACTATTGTGTTGTCAGAATGCCGATTTGCTCGACAAACCGAGCGTGATCACTTGTGTGTAGTTCCTTACCCTTGCGCCATCATTCGGGTGGCGCTGATGGCGCTGACGGTGTTGTCAGAATACGAATTTGACATCTCGCCGCGAGTTCAGCGCTCACTCCGCTTTCACGCAAATTAGTTACAACGCAGAATATAGCTCTCAATGCATTTCGATACGTTTCTGAGCACGCGCATACTGCTAATAAAACCGAATCGGATCGTACCCTAACTATTATAACTGGCAATAAACTGTTGCTGACTAAATAAACACAGGCGCCAACAATACGAGTAGTATATGTATTAGCATATTTTTTATCAAAGAAATATTTGCATTTCCACCCACGCAGTTATTTATTTTTAGTCAATTGCCATTTACTTTTTATTTATGAACAATGCTAGTCGTAGTAGGTATACAGTGTCAGCTTATTTATTATGTTTACAATTCGATAGAACGAGAAGTATTTTCTGAAGTGCGCCTACAATAAAACAGATATATTTTAATTTGAGATTTACGACTCACTATTTGTGGAGTTTATGTTACGTGTTGTGAGACATGAGGGAAACACATTTGTTAGGTTGTGCTCATCAGCTATTTAAACTTAGATGTAATAACATGTTATTTGAATGATTTATCAAGCATATAGACAATCATTGCAGCGCTGAAATATTAGTTTGTTTGTTTGCTTCGATAGTCCAGCGATAACATCTATCTCGGAGCTCATCTGTTATTTACAAAAGCAGCTTCCTCAATGAGTTCATCATCATCCTATTTATTACATTCCCACTGCTGGGACACAGGTCTACTCTCAGATAACGAGTATGGGCCGTAATCTAGTGTTGTGGTTCTTGCACAGTCATAGGTGTGGGGTCAAGATGGGATTCGAACTCTGTATCAGCGCCTAGTAAGGCACAACTGTTACCGTTAAGCCACCACCACTCATATATGTTTTTTTTTACTATTTACAGGGTATAGCGTTTGACCACAAGTCACATCATGTTATGTGACGATGTGGTCGAAGATGGCGCCACACTACACCTGTACTGGGAACAGGCTCTCAAGTGAGGCTGCCGGAACACACCGAGATGTGTTTGGTGACAGATTCAATGTGTTGTATTTATCACTCAATGATCCTACCCATAGCTACCGCTTTATAAGCACTAACTCGTTATAATGACGCATGTAATGTTCAGCGCCTCGGTGGATGGATGGTCGGCTGCTCTCGGTTAACTAACCGAGAGCTACGTTCATTTGTAAACGTCGACTTGTTTCCGCAACGAAAGTCAGAATCAACATATTCATTTTTGCTTTTGTATATTTTGGAACTGTCTTCATGCGTAGAAAGAAATGTTACTGTCATATTTCACAGTCAGTTAGTTATCCACGAAGGATATGTGGTTTACTCTTGTGGAGAGAGGATGGCTCAGTGGTAGTGACGTTGGCTTGCGACCCGTAGATCGTGGGTTCGAATCCTACAATGAGCTTGAGATTTCGGTGAAGGAAAACATCGTGATGAAACCATAGCTTGATGATAGGGCATTTTCTAGTGCTGGCCTGGTTAGCTACCACCCTCAAGTTAAGAATCTGTCGCCAAGCACCTATCGGTGTGATCCGGCAGTCTCACTTGAGAGCCAGTTCCGAATCCACCTTCGACCACATCGTCACTTAACATCAGACGACTTGTGGTCCAACGCTACCCAGTAAGTAGCAAAAATAACTCGTTTATTGAATAGTAAGTGCTAGTTCTAAACAAACGGGATGAGTCCCGCGACTCTCTTGTGTTATCGTAACTGCAGCTAATTTCTAAAGGCAAGTGCTCATGAAGCTCGCGACACGCGTGCTCAAAGCCGCGACCCATCGCTTGCCGGCTCTACCTAGTGCCGTTACACTAGCGCTGCACATAAAGTACCCACCGGCTAAGCTCCACCACCCGCCGCTTGCACGCGGATGCAGGCTTAAAGCGACGACCTCGTAAACGCAGGAAAGCCAGACTGAGCTCTGTGCTGGCTCAGTTTAGCTCGACATGGGACGGCTTTGTTGATCTACCTAACAATCTACGTCATGATTCTCGCTTGTGTTTCTGCACGTATTATTATACTAAACTTAGAAAATAAAAATACACAATTATTATGTTAATTAGTTAGACCGATAATTCAGCTTGATTCCACAAAACTGATATTAATTGAACATCATTACATTCATTATTATACTAGCAACCTGCCCGGCTTTCACCTCATACAAAATTCCTATAGGAAAAAAACGCTTTTTTTGGTTTTCCCGAATTTTCCAATCCGTTGTTTTTTACATATTTTATATGTTTTTGCAAACCACAAAAAACAATCAGTCGAACCCAATTCATAAGTAGGTATACGATCTTTACTAATCTAAATGTGAAAGTTTGTGTGGATGGATGTTTGTTACTCTTTTACTGGACGTATTTTTATGAAATCTGGAATGGAAATAGCTTATACCCTGGATTAACACATAGACCGAAAAAAGTTCCTGCGGGAGAACAGGACGCGGGGCGCAACTAATCTTTCATAAATGCAGCAATTGATGTTTATTCATAAAATAAACCAATAAGTCCATTAACATCCTTGGGTATATATCAACTTTGAAAGTAAACTTTCAGGCCACGAGCTTCGAAATGAAATCGGTACGAATACGAAGGTGAAAACAAATATAGATTCGGCGGGCGAGGGCGCGTCGGGAGCTCATTTGCGTAATATACGGCTGTTTATTAAGTGTCGCGCCTTCCCGCGCCGCAACCACAATCGTACATGTCGCGCTTCGATACAACTGTATACTGCGAGCGTAGGAATAGCCTCGCTTCCGTACCGAGCCGGAGCACGATTTATGTGACGCCACTAAAACGATAAATTTGTTTATTTAGTAGGATACATGAGATCACTTTAAAACGTGAAACTTAAGACGAGCTACGCCTGTTCCAACCTCCTTACGCCGGCAAAAGAACAGGCAAGAAACGCAGAGCTGTATTTACAGTAATTGTATTCTATTACTGGTTGGTTGAATTGGAGCATATATTCACTACAATACCAAGCTTGTTTGTCATCTAAGTATATACTTAGTCCGATATTTAATTATACGCTTTAATAATAAGTTTTCTCTTTATATAGACTTCAAATGTATTTATCGACAAGACTTGAGTTTCACTTGGAATTTTGTTGAAAAAACGTACACGCAGACTTTTAAAGGAGTTGCTGACTTTATGGAGCTTAGTAGTGGGTACAGCTATTTTATCTTTATTCCTAGTATTAAAATTGTGATGACCACTTCTCTTTTTGAATTTTCATATATGTATTGACAAACACTAAATATAACTGTGAATCCAAGCATGATGATGTAGCAGCCGCCGCACTCGTCGCCAGCTGACGTGTCGCCACGACACTGATCGTCTATCGATCTCATCCCGAACACCACAATGTCGGAGCAGCGCGTCTCGTGCCGACTACTTGTCGAACTTTAACAGATGTCCTGTTTGACCTCGATACAAGTAATTCGATTTCAAACGGCGACGTTACACATTAGTTCCTCGCGGTCCGAGCGCTTCGAATAGTTTCCGAACTGTTGCGAGAGTTTCCGACTGAGACTGGCGGAATAATTTGGATTACAATGGCGGAGGAAAACGATGGGAATTGTAATGTTATGAGTTACGAGCCGCTCCAGCTTTGCACGGGTAGGCAGAGATCTCGACAACGGAAATTATCTCAAAAAAGTTAAGCTAGTTACTTAATTCGTTAATGTCCTGGACATTTATGTAACTGGAAGCAAGATTTTCTTTCATAAATTACATCAACTCTAGGTAATCATTCCGTTTAGCGTAAATTAATAAAGCAGCCAGTTGTCTCATTTTTCTCTGACTTGTTATTACAAATGTCGTGGTTGCTTACTGAAAACTCTTTTTTACAGAATAAGACACTCCATGACACTCAAGGACAATGTAGCTTTCTATCAGTCAAATAGTTTCACAATTGGTTCAGTAGTTATGCACCCTACATCCAAACCAATACATTTAACCTCTTTATAATATTAGTATAGACATAGATATATGTATGTATATCCATAAGTTAATCTATTCTCTACAAGTATAGTTAGGCCCGTGAAACCTCCCGCCGTAATACAGCATGTCGTGGTAGCGAGGGCGGGCCGCGGTAGGAAGCAGCACTCGAGCCTCCGCCCGCTCACTCACTAATGAGCCACTCATTGCCCGCTAAATAAATAATGCTATTGTTGCCGAATATCCGGATACGGCACTCGCAGGCGAGACCCGTATAGCTGTTATATTTCCGTTCCTCAAAATATGCTACCTACTTATATGATATAATATCGGTGGATTGATGACTAGAGATAGCGTGTCTGTATTATAAATTTAAATTAAACAAATTAAAGGAGTAGAATATCTTTTGTAATGGTTTGCTCGCGGATATTGTATTTTCGAAGTCTACAAAGAAAAATAAATTGTAAGTATGTATATCTTCTTCGATGATGAATCATTAATAAGTTCAATCAAGAATCGTAATTATAAGTCGATATATGAAACTCGAAGGAAATGATTTAGTTATATACAAAGTGGCTGCTAATGGAACATTGTGCCGGCGCGGCGCGGCGGGGGCGCACTACTCCCCTCAAGCACACGTGACGACACGGAAGTGGACTCACGCACCTGGGGGATGGCTTATGTTGTCCAATACTTAAATTCTTTGAGAAAAAAACAAACTTCAAATAAAACAAAATATAATCATGTCCTACTGATTTTAAATTATTTTTAACCCTTCTAAAGTCTGGCTCTATGAAATTGAATATAAAATGCCAAGATAGTTTTGCGTCAGCCGCAGAGTCATCAAATGTCAAATGTAGCGAGCGTGGCGACCTCCCCGCGGCGACACCCGCCCGACGACTCCACAGTCCTATAGCCTCAGAGGGCAAACGTAACTGCTCACTAGATTTTATCGAAAGCGATTCCCGCAAAAATCGTGTACTTCTTAAGAAATCCTATTCCCAAGACAACACGCCGCGCCGCGTAACAATTGTGATGTTTTAGGAGATAACTTCGGTAGTGGAGCACGACGAACAGCGAACAGAGTTTGCTGTTTTATGACGTGTTTATTGACGGACATTCCTCCGGCATTGGCCGCGGACACATCAAGCCGGCATTACTGTCGCACCTCCACACATTTATGAGTTATCCAATATGGAACGACGCTCTGTTATTCATGACAGCATAAATCAATTTCGCTCAACGATGACACGAGCACACAGTTCTGATATGAACCGTCTTATCTAAATCGTATCACGTTCGCACACCTGGAGTCGGACTCTGAGACTCTGAGAGGGTGTGGGCCGCAACCCACCGAGCTGCTACAAGGCAGAATGGTGGAGGTCGCCCACCACCATTACTAGTCTACTATTTAAATTCAATTGAAACATTTTAGATTACATTTTTATTTGAAGCTTCTGTTTGAAAGATGATTGGATTGTAAACTGAGCTAAAATATCGTTTGAGCTGTAGACCGAAACGCTGGAGTTCAATGTTTGTATACCTAATCGCTAAGAGAGCCGAGTGCAGCTGCGGTGCTCCTCTCGAAGACTTCTTTAATGCTTTTTACACGAGCCATACAGCTGATGCTACTGTGTTTATAACGCTTATTTATCGCAGCAAAGCTGAAAATCGCATTTTATTGCAAATGAATCGCCGAGACACTTCATATAGATTGAGTGACGTTGTACAAATCACAATGAACCTCCCTTCTTATATTTATAGGTCCTGATCAATATAGCGGAGGTTGACCTCCAGTATTTAAGAAGGTATACATTTCTTCGTGAGGACCCATTTATCTTCCGTAACAGTCAGTTAGCGAAGGGCGTTGCCCTCAAGGTTAACTTTTCCAACGAAAATGTACACATTGCGTAGACACTGGCGGAGTTTATTAGCTGATGTTGAATTACAAACACGGTGATCGGATTACCTTCCTTTTTTGCTGAGAGTCACTATTCACAGTCACATAGCAGTTGGATTGATTGCTTAATGCAATACACACAAACACTCGTGTGGTTCCGTCATCGCGCCGCCGTAGACAGCGCGGGTGGCGCGGCGGGCAGCGCGAGGCCTCGTTCTATCGGAAGCAGTAAGTGCGAGGCGTCGGATACACCCCCTGCAGATTGATTGCCGAATAAATGTTTGAAATGCCCCTCTGATCCTGTTTTGTTGTTATACAGAGTCTAACAGCTTCATTTTGCCCGGTTGTAATAAATACTTACTTGTTTTCTATTAGTTGCGTCGTCCTGAGGTAATTCGATTCTCTGAAGTCAATAGGATGGAAGGAATAAGTATGTGATTGTGTGGACGTTGTTATTATTATTTGCCAATTTAAACATCTTATCGTATGAACCAATTTATGCCTAAAGGACGGACTAAAATAAGGAAGGGAATAAATACAAAGCAAAAGGAGAAGAGCACGCTTTGCGACCTCTCACACAACCAACTAACTCCGGTAAACATATTTGGGAGTTTATACAATTTAAATCCAGATCCTTCGTCGTAAGAGAAACATTGAATATTCAAAAAGCCGAAGCTCTCCTCGATGGAGGCTCTTGAACTTTGATTTCTTTGCGCTCAAAGAGATTAGCTTCGTAAATTGGCTCTCGCATTCATTATTCAAGTGCTGCCGACGGCGGCGTGCTGTGCGATACTTTACCGAACTTTACATCCTTTACCAAATAAAAAAACCGGCCAAGTGCGAGTTGGACTCACGCACTGAGGGTTCCGTACAAACTTGTTTTTATTTTTTTATTTAATTACATAGTTACGGTTTGTAGACTTTTAACTTTAAGTTCAATTCAATTTCAAGGTATCTTTATTAGCTTAATAATTAAATGTACAGTTCTAGTGTTAGTTTAATCCTAGAATTGACAAAAACAAATTAAATGGTGCGTTTCGTAAGCTAGTAACACTTTTATAAAACTTATATCATGTACTTATTGTTATTATGTAAACTTGACAAATATCTAACGTGCGTAATTATTACGCAATGTTGGGGTACAAAATATGTAAGCTTTAGTTATAGCATTACACTTTAAAAACTTTAATTATTAAAATAAGCAGCCTGTGGCGGTACGTCAACAATTAAATCGCGAGCGCAGTACGCACGGCAGTAGGCAGTTAGCAACAAGAACAAAGCGAGCTAGTAGGCTGGCACTCACACATTGACAAGCGTGCGCGAGCCGCTGAGAGACGCGCGCGCCATATCGCTCCACATATCGCCAGAATCGCTAGATGATACGGGCGGGTATAGCGCGCGGCTGCGGACAGCGGGTCGCGCACACCTGCGAGGATGAACTCTATTCGTCGTAAGCGAGGAATAAGTGATGAGGTAGTTTGTATCTATTGTATTTGTCGATGTATGTTAAATTAATATTACGAGTTTTACAAATATTTTAATTAGTTTATTTTTATTTTTGGGATTGCTGTGTATATAGAACTTTTTTGACAATATATGTATAAGGGACGGACTAAAGTTTGGTAAATATTTAATTTAGTTTGACAACTAAGACATGACTTCCTGTTTAGGATTGGACTAGGTCAACGGGAAGTACCCCTACCCTATAGGTTTGATTCTTTGTGAAATCGGAAAATATGCGACATAAACGGTTATATATTTTGATTGCGTTAATTTATTCACAGCTGAAAGGGATCCGTGATCCAAGTATTTGATATATATTTCAATTTGATACCTTTAGTTCTTGAGTAAAAGTGACAGACAGACGAAAACAAAGTAATCCCTGAAGGGTTCCGTTTTTCTTGCTAAAGTATGGAACTCTAAAAAGGCAGAGAGGGAGAGAGAGTGAGATCCACTGCCCGCTCCTGTCGTACATTTGTATATTGCTGAATTCAAATTAACCAAATAATCCCAGTGCAGCGGCCACAGTGTCCGTAATAATTGGAATTCTGTGGGCGACACGTTTCAACGTGGCGCGGCGTGACGTCACACGGCCCGTTTTAATTTCGCGGCTCACATCCGTCGAGTGGCTCTAACACGCCTCTCCCGTGGAAATTGAATTCGTGACATATGAAACTGTGTTCCTATAAAACTGTTCAACTTTACTTGATAACGTCGCGGTAGACCCTGTACATGTTTTAAAATACTGAAATATTATACTTGTGCTCTACATTTATACAAAGCGTCTTGGGTTGTAATACAATAGTAATAAACCCCACACAATCAAATGCATCCGACCCCTAACTAAGATTCACTGCATCGAGTTTATCTGTAACTACGCGAATCGGGGTTCACAAAAACACAACAATCACTCTAAGCTTTTAAGTATTGAAACCTGTTTACTGTTTCAAAAAAAAAGAAAGGTGCTGCGAAAGATTTTGGGTCCAGTACAATCTCAGGATGGAGTATGGCGGAAGAGAACGAACCGAGAAATCGAAGAACTGACGGCCGAGCCGAATGTCATCGGCGAGATGAAAGCGCACAAACTTCGCTGGCTCGGCCACGTTGAAAGAATGGGGGAGGATCGTGCGGTCAAACGAGCATACAGTGGACGGCCGAGTGGCCGTCGCCCTGTCGGTCGTCCCAGATATCGCTGGAAAGACGAAGTCACGAAGGATTTGCGCGAGCTCCAGGTGGAGGACTGGCAGGAGGTGGCGCAGGACAGACCGAAGTGGCGTCTTTTGTTATCGGAGGCCAAGACTCACTTTGGGTCGTTGCGCCATCTCAGTTAGTTAGTTACTGTTTCCAATGATGAAAAATAATAAAAACGATAAAACCGCCCATTGTAACACTAGCTCTAAGATCTTCCTTTTTCTGTTGTTGTGCTGAAACAATAAAGGTATCTATCTATCTATAGACATTTCTCTCAATGCACAGGACTACCGTCCTAGTGCACTACTTGCAGAGTAATTGTCTTCGTCCTCTCGTCCGCTCATCTCGGTACAAGGCTTCCAACGCAATTCTTAAAATAATATATAGTTTAAAAAACTAAAAAAAACACTTTAAAAACGCACTGAAAAATATAAAATAATTAAATTGACTTGAGTTACGATATAATGGTTAATTAAAAAAGTGTGGAGCGCTTTTTGGTTGTGTGTACTTTTATTTACCCAGTAAAAGAAGCGCTCCACACTTTTTGAATTAACCATTATATCGTAACTCAAGTCAATTTAATTATTTTATATTTTTCAGTGCGTTTTTAAAGTGTTTTTTTTTTAGTTTTTTAAACTATATATTATTATTTTTTTACTTTTTAGTCGTTTGTTACCAAGTCCAATCTATTTGACTCATCAAGACGATTCATATGAGCCCAAACACGACGGGTTTGCTAGTAGCCACTGCAGAGATCC
Organism: Opisthograptis luteolata; assembly: GCA_931315375.2. Taxonomy (NCBI): domain Eukaryota; kingdom Metazoa; phylum Arthropoda; class Insecta; order Lepidoptera; family Geometridae; genus Opisthograptis; species Opisthograptis luteolata. The sequence continues at coordinate 12,967,556 of OV928045.1, forward strand.
CCTACCCACCTTCCGGTTGCATCATCAGACCCTCGTCACCAAGTGCAGTCTATTGTACTCATTAAGACGATTCATATGAGTCCAAACACGAGGGGTTTACTAGAAGCCACTGCAGAGATGCCCTACCCACCTTCCAGCTGCATCATCAGATCAGGTCGATGATACCAAATTATTGCATTGTCACCGAGATTACATACACATACAAAGTTTCAAGTCGATACGATAATTAGAAATAGGTGAAAATTGACTTCTAAGATTTGATTACATTGTTAGTTAGTTAGTTAGTTAGTTAGTTAGTTAGTTAGTTAGTTAGTTAGTTAGTTAGTTAGTTAGTTAGTTAGTTAGTTACAAGTCAAGCTAATAATAAAAGTGTTTTAAAAAGTGTTTTAAAAAAGTACTTGTTATCTCAGAATTCGTATCAGCCTACGGACTGTCAAAAAATCATTTTGCTATCTCAGTATTCATCTTCGGACTGGTATAATATATCCAAAACTTTCAGCGTTCTTCGTAATCCTCTCGCTTCCATTAGCAGGTACATTATCAACTCAAACAGAATATCGTAGCGAAGCATTGTCTGTACTGAACACTGGAAGCTCTGGTTTCTTCAACAGTTTACGGATTAGAATCGTTTAAAGATTTCTTTATAAATTGAACTATTTAATCCAGGGAAGCATTAGCAAGGAATTAATTTGCTCTGCCTCTGAAATTTGACAATTATACTTTGCAGCCGTTAATAGCTTTTCGACTTAGCCGACACCGACACCGAAATAATAAAAAATCACTGATTCCAAATTGTGTAGTATTTGACCACCCTGTACTGTTACTGTCGCTATAAAGTCCCCATAGTTTCGCACACCACGTTAAATACACACTAATAAAAACATCTACCAATCAATACAGACCGATATTTCTAAGTTCATTTTATTAGTTTGTATAGCGATGGAAAGATTTTTCCAGAGGTAGTGGTGTCAAGCGGTGGTCGTACGTTCTGTTATTGTATGTCAGCGCTAATTAGTTTGAAACTTGTCATTACAGCAACATGAGACACAAACAGTAACACCGACATAATGACGGCGGTGCGGGGGTGGCCCGCCGCCACCTGGCTCGCGGCGGGCGACGTGACGTCACTGTTGACGGAGCCGACGTGCCACTCACTCTGACACTAGTCGACGTGATAACATACCTTCCTCCTTCCGATTTAAAGCTGTTTACATATAAACGATCCAGTTTGGTGATCCTAAATAAACAAATTAGTATGCTAACGGGGTCCCAGAAAATGTGTTTGAAATCCCTTTGAGGATTTAAGTGATCGGGAAAAAATGATGACCGATTAGGAAAGTAGAGAAGCAGATGTGGGGAGGGGTGGAGTAGGGGGCTAGAGGGGAGGGCGACGTGACAGCTGACTCGAATATAAACCAGGGCGATTTAAAGCAGTGTTGGAATAGGGATGTTAACCATTTTTCGGAATTGCTTTTATTTTAAAGATTGACTCTTGTTTACCATAAAAAAATATTTTATTTAAAATTATTGGTATTTTCGATGAGAAAATATACAAAATTAGAGTGATTGTGAATTTTTCCGCCAAAACACTAACAACTGTCACGTGACTGACATGACGTCACTGACCGAAAAACACGATGGTCGCGATTCGTAACCATACGACCGCGCCGACCCCCGACGCCGACCCGCGGCTACCGACGCGCGGGCAACCATCGAAGCACAAATCGCCTGAGTGGTGACGTGACGTAAGAAGCTCTTTTTGGTGTTTGCAGTCACGTGACAAAAGATTATAAATATAGCATTTAAAATCATTTTTATTTAAATTATTAAGTTATATTTTATTTATTATTTATTTATTTATTTTATTTATTTATTCAAAAACACTTACAGTCTAGTTTACACCTTTTACAAGGGGATGCCGCGATGATGGATTTAAATACAAAAATATGTTTTTCGATATCCTAATAATACAAACTAACAAAAAAGTAAGATGAAACATTATTTTTTAATTAGTCTTAACATCCCTATTGTACAGTGGAGTAATAATTACGTGTTTTCGAACCTAGTTTTATAAGGCAATCTCGGTGCTCCTCGCATGACGTCTCACCGCCGCGTCGGTAATTACTACGAACACGCGGCGCGGATGATTGGAGATCAGCTCGACTAATTACACACTATCATCCTACATTACGGCATGTCTGCCGTCAATGCGATCAGTTCCACCTCCGCATGTGCGCATGCGATTAGTGGAGCGGTAGGTACTCGTGCCTACGTCTTCATTGTAAGCCTTTATTTTTTAATCTATTTGTCTTGTTTCTTACTTTACTACTAACTAGCTTTTCCCCGTGGTTTCACGGAATACGATTACGATTTATCGCTTTAAAAAGTGTTCTATGTTCTCCGAATTTTGAACTAGCAACCACATCAGATTTCATGAAAATCTGTTCAGTAGCTTTTGCCTGAAAGAGCAACGAACATCCATCCATCCATCGTCTTCACAAACTTTCACATCTATCATATTAGTAAAATATGTATTTTAGGGAGGTATAATTTATTTGTTTCCATGTTTAGGGCTCATCCTCTAAACTACTGATCCGATTTCAATAATTCTACTTATAATTTATTTTGTAAACGTATGGCAACACGACATTCTTATGCTGGAGTCACACTAAGGTCAACGTCAAGGGAAATGTCAATGCCTATCATCGCGATAAATATTGCGTTAATTACTAACGCTATTATGTGAGTGGCTACACTTGAACAGTCAACGTGAATGCACTTGAGTTATCGGCTAACGTCAAACGCCAATGTCAATGCCGTTGTCAAATGTCGTGGCAACACTTATGTCAAACGTCAATCATCGCGCTATTTAACGGCATTTCCCGTTAGTGTGGCCCCAGCATTACAACGCTTGGCTGATATTCCCTTAATCCGCACAAAACGCTTCGCTTCCACTTTCATAATGCGATTGGCGAAGAAGTGGAACACCCGGCCTGCGTCTTTGTTTCCCGATAAGTACAATTTGGGAGCCTTCAAGTAGAATAGGTATCTTCTAGGCGAGCGAGCTCCATCATCGAGCTCGTCATTACTTACCATCAGGTGAGGCTGGGATGCTGACATAGTAGAAAAATGGCTACGTCTTCAGTAAGACATTTGTGTAAAGCAACTCTGAAACAAATGGGACGATCGGCTGATTTTACCGACGCTCAAAACATTAGTTTCCCGCGCGGAGCCGCTCGTAATAAATAAATGTACGCGGAGTTGTCGGCCGCCTGCTTGTTCGCAGTGAGTGCGGCGTGCGGCGCTCGGGGGACACTCTACTCCACTATGATTTTGTTTTACTTGTTGTTACAACTACCTGCGCTCCACAGTTCTCCTGCTATACTTTAGTAAAGTACCTTTAGCGGGATAAAGATTATCTAGCATATTTATAAAGTAACGTTACGCTTATAAGTAATGTAACATTATACCAAATTATATTTCAAGATAATCCGTTCAGTTGCTGGAACCTGAGCGGTAATACACATTATACACAATCTTTCGTATTTGTAATATTAGTAAGATAGGCGTTTTGTTTATGTTTACATTCGGTCAACGCCCTGTAACGTCCCCCCTTAATTCTCTCTACCCCCCGTTCTTTCTAACCGCCCCAAAAAGTACTCTTGCATAAATAATTATTTAAACTTAACTATGGCCACGTGATCGTCTCCCTACGTTGTATCCGTCGCAACCCTGACTCTTTTAAGGTACCTGAGATGGCCCTAATTCCCTAGTTAATTAAACTAATTATGCCTAAGTACTACCTGAGTTCGATTTATTGCCTATTTTACTGTTCCTGAAAAATATATGTTCCGACTTATATAGCTATATGAAAAACGCCCTAACCTTAAGAATGTTTAGTCACGTGATGTACATTGGAGTATGCCTACGATTCCACATCGCCTCTTATGAGTTTGTTTGTAAGTATAAGAATGGTAATTGCCTATCCTATTTACGAGTATATAACAATGAAACAATAATAAGTAATTCAACCTGGAGAGTATGTATGCAGACGCTTAAGTTTTATTAGTAAATATTTAATAAGAAGATATGTCAGAACCGAGTGTTTCCTAAGAAATTGCTTGGTTATTTATTTGGCTTTAATTGTTATAACCGCAATCAGAGTTATTGTGATATAGATAAGAGCACCACCCCGCTCCAATCAGTGAGTCTCGACTTCCTCACTGGTCAACCCTCCTTCACTTAACTCTGTACCTTTTATTTCGTACATTCTGGGATATGTAATTTAAGTTAGTAAGTACTTTGGTAAAGTTTTAGTCTGTTTTATTTGTCTTTATGCTAAAGAGTCAAGAGGGCATAATCTTTTAGCAAGGTCAAACTATTTGTCTGACTTCATACTTCACTTTCGTACAAGGATTACTTTTAAGTGTTATTCAACAATGCAACTCTTACTTCCATCATATCTAGTTATATTGCGGAGCTTTTCCATACTTAGCTTGTAAGTACAGGAAGGCCCCTTTGGCCCACAGGCGTCCTCCTACCTAAAACGTAAATGTACCTAACATTCCAAACCGTTGGAAACCTAGTATATATGTACGATCCTATATTAACTCAATTATTGAATAATCGCCTTTACATTTTAGTTTAGATTTTTGTTTAGTCAATTACTCTCACTATCGAGACTCTCGGAACTTCTCTGAATATCAAGCCATTTATAGTAGTACTTATTATTCCAATGATTGATAAAATCGGTCAGTGACTACGGCGTAGTATCTCTAACCTTTTGTAGCAATAGAGAGTGACTACAGGCACTGCATCGCAAGTTGCCAAGTGTAACCAAATTTACCAACGATGAACTTTCTCATCAAAGATTTATGAACTATGTCATTGTTAGACTTTCCTTTCAGATTCATATCCTAGAATACTCGATATAGATTCAAAGAGTGTGATAATTTCCACAGAGAAACAATTGTCTTTACATTTCTTTATGCAATGGTATTATTCCTAGTTGACCTTTTCTCATCAAAGTATTTATGAATTATTTCTTTATTAGTATTTCCTTTTAGGTTCAAATCCTAGAGTACGCGTTGGTATTATTATTGTTTAGAGTTTGATAGCAATAAATTATATTGTTACTAGAAAACGGTTGCATTATTTCGCCTTGAAATTCATTTAATTTCGTGATGTACCTTCAAAATCGTTGATGAATATTTATTTAAGATATTGGCCCTAATTTTGTATTCCTATTTTGTATACTTCCCATTCTAAACCTACTATTCATCTATGTTCCCTACCCTAACTCACTACTCCTATTCGAATTGGTGTGTGTTTTATCAAAGCTAGAGGCTTAACCTCACATTTACATTTAAATGCGGCAAGTCGGTTGTTCCCTGTAAAACAACCGCCTTACAAAGTCAATTGCTCATGATGTTTGAACAATCTACCTGACTAATCTCTACGGGATTGGGGAGGCACCCCGATTAGACCTATTCCTACGCCACCCTACTATCTCTCCTCCGCCGACCGCAGTCGAATAGGGATGCAGAAGAGAGACGGACCAGGGACTATGTATGGGAATATATAAATATATACGTGTATAGACCGATCCAATCAACTCTGAATATAGCTAAACGGATGCACAATGGCATGATTCTCTTCGACTAATCTCCGTCGCAGATAAACAGAATCTGACCGAATAGGGGAACAATTAGTCGTTCCTTCGTTGAAGGCATAAACGACTGCCGGCTCGTTCCAAAAGTTGTCGGCTCTAACAATGAGTCCCTATCAGTAAAAGCTCTGTTAACACCGCAAGGTAGACAGCCTTTACCCACAAAACCATGTTTGCGTTTTATGAATCCGTTCAAGCAGATGGGTATATTCCTCACTGACCCTCATTATCCACGAAAACTAGTATGATTGTAAAATAATAAAACGATCCACGAAGCTTCCCATGAGATTACGTCTTTACCATTAATCTACCATACGCACGAATCTAATTATTTACAAAGCCGCGTTGACTCTATCATAGGCCCACAAAACTACATTGTTACCACAGTTCAGTACGCGCATTGAGCTATTCTCAAAGCCACGTTGTAATCACAATGTTAATTCACACCCCAAAAGAACACTAAATATAGTAGAAAAACCGCAACAAATACTACTGAGGATAGATGAGGATAGACCCACAATAAATACTGCTTGAACGTGTTCACTCACCGAAGACTGCTGTTGGAATGCCCCGAATCCAGCGCGCTCGCCCCTTTTATTCACGTAGCGACGATGGTCTTTTTGGCGTTGCCGGCGACCGCGGTGTTTTTGGCGTTCGCAGCGACCGCGGTGTTTTTGGCGTTCGCGGCGATATTTCTATACAGTCAAAGGAGTTGATAGCGGTGCACGCAGCGTTTGCTGTCCCGACGGTGTTTTTAGCGTTCGCAGCGACCGCGGTGTTTTTGGCGTTCGCGGCGATATTTCTATACAGTCAAAGGAGTTGATAGCGGTGCACGCAGCGTTTGCTGTCCCGACGGTGTTTTTAGCGTTCGCAGCGACCGCGGTGTTTTTGGCGTTCGCGGCGATATTTCTATACAGTCAAAGGAGTTGATAGCGGTGCACGCAGCGTTTGCTGTCCCGACGGTGTTTTTAGCGTTTGCAGCGACCGCGGTGTTTTTAGCGTTGCCTCGGTGGCATTCGTGGTGTCGGCGGCGATATTTCTACATAGTTACAGGGATTGATAGCGACGCTTGCGGCGTTTGCGGTCACGGCGATGTTTTTGACCTTAACAACTAGTACTTAAGGTGTCATTTTTACTCATACGCACTCTTGGATCAAGAATCTGCCCTCCAGTGAAGAGTTATAGAGTTATAAAATTAGCTTCTTTACAACCACTAATAATAATTACTTTTTGTATTTTTATTTATTTCTTTATTTATACTTTAGCACGTAAAATTGCATTTTACATTATTAAAGCCAGCCTTCTATTGAGATTATTGCCATCTATGTTTATTATCGTATGAACTATCTAGTACTAACTTAGTTAGTTTGACCGTTTCTTACTAGGTGGCGTTGGTGTCGCGCATGCATTTTCCTACATCGCGGAGACGATACTGAAAATATGTACAAAACATTATGATAAAATGATCCACATATATTTGTGAACGTGACGGTCCAGATCACTGAAGTCTGGAACGTTACAGCCCTGTATTACTTAGGGCCGGTTTTATAAACAATGTACCATTTTCGGTAACTCATTAGTAACATAACGACTCGTAAATGATACGATACGTAAATTAAACTATTCCTAAGCTCAAACCGCTACCATCTCCATCGGTATAGAGCGTCCGTAAAATGTTACTGAAATTAAACGAATGGATTTTCATAGCACGGAAAATATTTATTTATTTATTTATAAAAAAAAAACTATACTACTACTACTATACTACTTTTTTTTTTTTTAAATATGACAATTAGATCAAATTAACCGAAATAAGGTATGACATTTAACTTACGGACGTTTATAAAACCGGCCCTTATTTGCTTGTAATTACTTCCTTTCGTTACGTGCATACATTAGATAAAAACTCATTGCGTGTTAGTTTATAAAAGGACTAAAACATGTATCTTGTCGTACTCTACCTTTATATTGTGTTATTTTATATGCAAATAATAAGAGTGAGTCCTCTGCCCCAGGAGGAGTGGAGCGGCTCACTCGCGCGCGCCGCCGGCTGCGCCTCGCCGCGCCCTCGACAGATATAGAACCTCTCATTATAACAAGGGGTAAGTTATAATACAACATAAGGCTGCACTTTATGTATGTATAGGTTTACTCACAGCTACGGAAGGGTTTTCTTTATCTTACAGGGTAGAGTTTGATCACGGGTTACGTGATGATAAGTGACGATGTGTTCAAAGTTGGCGCCACGCACTACGCCTGTACTGGAAATTGGCTAAATTGAGGGTGTTAGCTAGCCAAGCAAGCACTAGGTAATACCTTACCACTTAGCTCTTTGGTTTCATAACTATTATATAAAAAAATACGTGTTGATGAAAACCTCCCACTTTTCCCGTCGGTTAAAAAAGGATTTGATTGCTTGTGAAAAAGTTCAGTAAAGTACTCGAAAAATACTCGTATCTTTGTGTTTGCTCAAAGAATAGAATAGAATAGAATAGAATAGAATAGAATTTATTTGCGTAAAATGTCGGTTAGTAAAGATGGAATTAGTACAGAATAGTGCCAGATACATTTTGCCGCACAAGGCGGCGTGCAAATATTTTTTATACAAAATTATATTATATTAATGGCCATTACATAATTCTAAAATAATATTAAGTTATCAGCATTATGATTGAGAACCTATTTTATAAAATCTTTAACATTATAAAAACATTTATCCATTAGCCACGATTTAAGTTTTTTATTAAATCGATTTTTTGGTAGCTTTTTTATATCTGTAGGAACAGTGTTGTATATGCGTCCACACATTGCATAGCAGTTATTCAAATACATTGACGTTTTTGGGACCTTGGCCAGAACAATTCTATCTGGATCTCTCGTGTTTCTGGGGTATTTATCTTTAGCAGTTACGAATAAGTCATGGTGTGTTCTTACAAATTTTGCAGCTTCTAGAATGTACATGCAAGGCAAAGGTAATATTCGAAATTCACGAAAGAGAGGCTTACATGAATCCCATGGCGGAATGCCACCAATTGCTCTGACACATTTTTTTTGGGCCAGTAGAGCTCTTTGAACCTCAGTAGAATTGCCCCATAAAATGAGACCATAGCTTAAAACAGACGATATATAACCATGGTACGCTGCTAACACGGTTTGACGAGAGGATGTTTTGCGTAATTTGTATAGTACATATACAAATCTGTTCAGTTTTTGACAAACTTTATTAATATGCTCTTTCCAGTTTAAATATTTGTCTAGTGTAATACCCAGGAATGTAGTAACATTTACTTCTGTAATTGAATTATTTTCATAATAAATGTCAAGGTCTCTATGTTTCCTACCATACATATTAAATTGAATGAAATTTGTTTTGTTAATATTCACCTGTAGGTTATTGTCAGTAAGCCATTGAATTATTGATTTTATAGAATTATTTATGTCAGTGTTATAGTTATTAATGTCAATTTTATTTTTATTAGTTACAATTAAAGATATGTCATCAGCAAACAGAATAACATAGAGGAGGAAAACGCTGACACATCGCCATAACGATGTGCAAACAACCTCTCGGGCTCGCGGGCTCGCGGCGGCGCCCGCCGGCTGTGGCGAAACTGCGGGGCGAACCTCCGCCGGATTGTTTGCAGACCTTTTGGACTAATGGCGACATAATCCTATTATTGACGCCTGTAACACGTCCACTTCTCATCAGGTTTGTCTGCGCTAATCTCCCGAACTATTCTCATCGCTTTCACGAGACGTGACCGATGTTTGAATGCGTTTGTACTCATTATTTGTGGAACGTTTACACTTGAAACGACGAAATAAAACTCAGACAATGTAATACTTTACGAAACACGAGTCGCAGTATATGGAGCAAATCATAAAAGGCGATACAGTATTTCAAAGGGAACTTCGCTCGCCGTAATCGGTGTGCTCTCCACGCGATATATGGAGGGCGTAGAGATTGCGGGCTCCGGTGCTATGCGGCTACGAGCTACGAGGCGGCTACGTACGCTCTCGAGTCGATTAGCCTGCGATTATAGATGAAGAGACGCGCGCGGATGGTGCGCGGCGAACAATGATCCTCATTCGTTGTACTGGAGTTGTTACTTTACCATTTCTTTTTATACTTTTGTCTATTTGAGGTTTGGTAAATACAACAATGTACAGTGATTTTATATAGGTAATGAGACACTTGTGCCTCTTTTTTTGCAGGTAGTACATGTTTAGTATAAAATACTATAATATAATATTACAGGCGTTCTATTTTATTTGTATTGTCACTCTCACAGTTTTCCCCAATTCACGCAGAAATTGTATATTTTACCGGGAAAAAAAGTAACTTATATTGAACCAGTAACCCATTTGGTTGGTAGTACATAACGATTACGGGAAAAAAGGCAGGTCCCTAGTTCATAAACAGACAGCTCCCCGCCCCCGCACCCCGCGCCGACAGACGTGATGGATGCCTCCGCACGTCTCACGCGATAACCATCGAGCAGGCCTCCGCTACACACGTACGTAGCTAGTGGCACAGGTGATCCATCCCGGTACGAGAGGATACATTAGTAGTGCGCGCCGCCGCCGCCGGCGCCGCTCGCAAGTTAACTGAATGCTCCCGGGGTTATAAATCTGTATGGAGCTGGGATACATCGTTTTAAAAACGTGTTAAGAATATTTCACAAAACGAAATTTTATAACAGTAAATATCTTGAGTCTTTGTAGCCAAATCGTCGCGTACTTTACACATCAGGTGCTGGACGCGCTTCCCGTTGCTCTCTGAAGGTTGCTGTGGATTTCACAAGAACAAACAATGTAATGTTCTCTTACAGGTCATCATCAATTAAGTGTAGGTGTAATATCGGGTGCGCGCGGCGCCGGTGAGCGACTGCTACCTCCTAGCGAGCCGCGGGACGGACGCATTTGTAAATGTTTCTTTGTTTGCTTCTTACTTTTGACGCGTCAACTGCTGAAAAATATCTATCTATCTATCTATCGCTTGATGAAATTTGTTATAGAGATAGTTCGATGCCTGAGGAAGGACATAGATTACTTTTTATTACGACAAAATCTAGTCCACGCGGGTGAAGCCGCAGGGCACGGCTTCATATAAAGACAAGTAAAGTCTATTTATAGCACAACAGTCGTCGTCCAGTTCGTATAAGTAACGTACTGTGCAACAACACTGTGTTGATCCTAGTAATATACAAACGTGCACGTTTCTACCCATGTCCCCACACGCACTCATGGTACGTACATTAAACCGAGTAAGCTTGAGGCGGCACTTGAGTTGAGCGCGTTTTATGCGCAAACCGCTCTCTGCCGGAGCATCGACAGTGTTTACATGTGTTTGGAAACAAACCGCCAACTCAGTTATACAACATTACCGACGATCAATCGTTCGTGTTACAACATTATAAATCGATTCGCATCGTTTGTTGGTTATTGCTGTTCGGTGTCGGGGAATGCGAACCTGCTGCGAACATGCTGCGATCACGCCGGCGTGTGAACTAATTTGACGTCGGTTTTCTTTGATTATGGAAGGGTGCGACGACGGGGGTGTTTCATATAATAGTCAACTTGTAATCAAACACAAACAAGGCAATTTGTCCAACGTCTCAGTCAGAGAGCCCATAATGTTATGCTTATAACTTTGTTTTAATTAATTCCTTAGTAAGCATTTAATAGATCACAATATTTTTTTAAAAGATAATATTGCTCACTTATTTATTTTGTGAATACTTTAATTCATTGATACACAACATTAATAACACAGTCACAACAACAAATAATTCTTCCTGTAAAGTTAATTTGTACTTCTCATCTGGTAACATTAAAAATAGATCGACGTTTTAGCTACAAAACTCGATCATCCGTCCCGTTTCACTTGGCTCAAAGAGTAAATTCAGACTAGTGAGCTCTCCTCTCACCGGGCATTAAAAGGTTGGCTATTTCCGTCTCCATTTGGAGAAAAAAGTAGCGAGAGAAGCTCTCGGTCTCGGCTCGAACGCGCCGCTGCTCGCGCCATTTGACGAATAATTGGTAATAGGAAGCGCAATTAATTGCGAGTTTCGCGAGTCGCGGCACCGCCGGCGCCGGCGCGCGGTGCTCGTAGCCAGCTGGTGTACCGTGTGCGAGATACTTTTACTTTTGGACTGGACCAATGAAAAATACTTCCTCATTTGGACAACGAAGAAGGTAATGTTAATATTTAGCTCAAGGTTCTAAGTAGCTGGAGCTTTATGACGACAATATTAAGCGAGCAACACGTTTTCAATTATGTATAGGCGTAAATTTGCGATCTACAATAATATAATTAGGAAAAACGTCCAACAAAATTCCAATATGTTTATTTGGGAATAAAAGAAAACGTATCTGTAATTGTGGCAATCAGGCGCTAGGAGGTAAATCCTCCGGCTTGATGTGAATAAATCGTTGGGCGCTAATCTCGCGGTAATGAAGCCATCCGTCTCAGTAAGCCGCCGCGCGCCGCTCGCGCGCTACAGCGGCGCGCGCTGCGTGGCGGCGGCGGCGGCGCGGTAGGCTGCCTGCCACCACCATGATATCTTTGTTTCGACCACCAGCTAATCTGGATTAAGAGGAGGACTCCGAGATCAAACTGAGAATTGGGGCTAATTACAACCATTTTTCTCTGTAATCTAATAAAAATATATGTTAATCTGCGTGTTACATAGCAGAGGGTATTGAGAAGAAAAATACATATTAACACATATAGCCTCCATATGCATACATAACAAATTAATGAGTAGGCACGATGCCCAGAGGACCAAGAAGCATTTTTTTTGAAAATATTGCCTTAATTATTGTAAGCGATCGTATTGAACGTTTTCGTTACTACCAGATCAACACGAGGTACCCCCTCGGTCGCCTGCGGGTTGAGGCTGCGGCCTCAAGAGGCTGATGTAATGAACTTGTACGAAGTGCGGAGATTTGAGCTCACGTGAGCTTGCGCTCGATCTGTGTTTGCTAACGAGTGCGTTCAGCTAATGTTTAGTGCTAACAGTGTAGACGTGACTGTAGGCGCAGCGCGGCAGGTGCGCTGGTGCCGGGACACGACGCGTGCTGCGCGCCGGAATCGGTGCGTGCTTGATCACAATCACTACGCAGCAACAACGAAGATTAGTAGTAGTAGTAGTTACTAGTTAGCTTGAAGTTTAAATCTGTAGACAGACAAACCCTACGTCGCGTTGAGAGACCTGCTAGCTTACATCATTAGCTGTGAAGGAAAAAGTATAGTTGGACGTAATCATCGTAAATATAGCGTAGCGGAGAACTATTCTTGAATACAGATACGAGAAGAGAAGACAGGACTCTGCCCTGTGGCACACCAGCAGTTATACCTAATCGTAGAGATTTGAAAATTCTGCAAGGCTGAAAAGCCAGCCAATTTCCGTAGTTGTGATGTGTCATCAATCAGAATAAATCATAAGTTAATCCGTTTACCGCCGCCGTTACTCACAGCGCTTGTGCGCTAAATATGCAAAGCTGGCGCACACACGGCGCGCGCGGCCTCGCTCGCCGCTGCACGTCTAATGACTGGGTGTGTGCGACGACCGCGGCGGCACTCCTAGCGGGTGTTAGTTTGTGCTTTGATTCAGATATTACTATGAGTATGTTACAGAAAATTAAGTTCTTGTGTAGATTGAGCTTCGTTTGTTGATTTCTGTAAAAAAAAAACTTGTGTAGTTTCCGCTTATTGTATCCACTTCGCGTTGTGTTCCCAGTGACAGGCGCTCGCGTGCTCGGTGTCAGGTACTTTTAAAATACAACACTATTTGTGTGAACCAAGATATACGTGTACATGCTCCTTCGTCATAAGATGGGATTGGCAAACCTACACAGTTTTTGAATAAGTGATAAAATAGAGGTGAAATATAACTCATAAAACGGCGGGTTCGTTCGTGTGTAGTGCAAGTGTCGTAAAACGACGCTATCTGACCGCAGGGGGTGCCGAGGGCAGGGGGAGGGGGGGGGGGGGGTGAGCACCGCGGACGAGCTTATAAGAGATGTTAGCAGTTCCGGGGCGAGTGAACGATGTGTTGGTCGGCTAAGGGTCGCGCTCCTCCTAAACTGTCCTTAGAGTAGGGCCGCGGGAACACTATTTCGGTAATAGCATTTATATTAAAATCACGGATTTAATTTAGGGTTAGAAGCCATCCGTCGCGGCTCTGTCTAAGCAAGAAGCAATAAATATTCAGATATTTATATGAGGCTTGCACTATTTGATAGATTCTACAACACTCACCCGCCTACACAATACATATTGTGCGACTCGCTGTCACCAGTGACGCAGGCACTGTACAACACAACCGACTAAATAATAAATAAAGGTTACTTGATATATTCTAAATCAGGCTGCACGCAAGTTAAGTTAAAAGAAAACTTTGATCCTTTCCGCAGCCTCCGACCCGCATACATAATGTATGAACATTAGTCCTCCGCCCAATCTCGTTTGTTACTAACTTACCGCCCTAATACAGATAATAGACCTTTTTAAAATAAATCCTCGTATTCCGAGGGGCATTTGTAAATCGAGTCATGATGTGTCCGCGCCGGCCCTGCCTCTAGGTCGCGTTATTTCTTTTGGAGGCTCTAAATATATTATATCTGCCGTAAAACTGGTATACGGCGCCATCATTTAATTCAGAGGTCATTACTAAAATGGTTTCATCTATTGTTACTGCTAATTGTATTGACGCCAAGAGCATCAATATTAAATGAGAATTAATTTGATTTTCTCTTCATTACATTGTATGTAACAAGTTGGTGGGTCCCGGACCGGTACATAATATTACAAGTAGTCATGTCAGCTCAATCTGACCTCTATTCTTACTGAAATGACAGGGTATATAAAGGGTACAGAGTATATTTACATGTAATGTCCCAGGGTGACGAGCGCAGTGCATTGTCAGAGCGAGTAATTAATTTATTTTGTAATTTAATGTAACATACAGTAGAAATCAAAATTGATTTTATAAATTGCTTTAAAAAACTAATTGGTATAATTTATTTGAAATAACAAAAACTAACTAGATCGAAGATACATTTAATAATAAGAGCAATCGTAAGATAATTGTAATTTATTATAGTAGAAGAGGCCCGTGTCGTAATTGTGGTGGGTACAGGCGGCAGCTCTATATCCAGGTACTGGTGTGCGTGACGTCATCGCGCGCGGGCAACACGTCTCGAGATAACGTCCGGGGCGGCACGCGGCGCCTCACACACGATACGCGTCTGGAGACATATAGGGATAACCTAACTGATCACTTTGTCCGCACGCCGTCGTAAAAAATATACAGAACTTGAACCAAGTCGGTCAAGTTTTTTTTCTCACGACAAAACTTAGTTTATTGACAATGAAGTTAGGTTAACATTCAACGAGCCTACTAACTTTAAAAATACTTTATCAACTTTCCTCTTTGCTCTCCCGAAACTGACTTCCGACATCCTTTTATTTTTGCTTCGAGAGCAAAGTTATCAACTCTCCACTTTGTAACGCTATTCCATCTTTATCTACCAAGTTCTGACTTGCCCGCTCCCGCCCCCGGGGCCGGCGATGCAAACATGAATATTCATGTTTTCAATAAACTTGCCGCTGTATATGAAACTTCCGAAAATATGGTATTTCTCAACACAAACAAAACGAGATGCCTCAACCAACTTGTGCTTCCCATAAACATTCGCACAGAACTTATAATAAAGTAGTTGCACCCTACGGTTTCGCCCGCGCCTTTTCCTTATCCCGCAGGAACCTTTTTCTGGGATCAAATGTAGCTTATGTGTTAATCCAGGGTATAAGCTATCTCCATTCCAAGTTTCAAATAGTATTTACGGTGATACGTGGTAACAAACATTCACACACACACAAACTTTCGCCTTTATAATATTAGTAGGATAATAGGATAAGAGAGGAAGTCGGCGCCTAGTGCGTTACGGAGGAACAAATCTCACACGTTATTGACACATGAGGAAAATCCTTAAACGAGCTTGGAACTTTGACTAAGTATCCGATAAAATGTTCCGTATGCATTAATTTAATGCAGATAGCAGAAACTCGAGTGTAGGTGCCATCCAAGCCTCCCTGCGAGTCCCCAAATGAACAAACTTTCGCTTTATAAGCTGTTGTAAAGGCTAATGGTTAATAACATTTATGAGGCTCGCTCGCGATGGCTTATAGCAACGCCGAAAGTTACTAACGTCATGATTTGCAATGGAAAGCAATTCAGTGTTCTATGTATCTCAATCAAATTGTAACATGACTAAAGACGCTGCACTGTGACGTCACAACACTATCTTCAATGTAGCACGGTACAGTAGGTGTCGCTAACCGATCCTCTGTTGAATGCTTTTTAAGCGATGATGGCTCAGTGGTAGAGTAGGAAGTGGGTTCGAAACCTACAATGAGCTTGAACTTCGGTAAAGGAAAACATCGTTATGAAACCATAGCTTGGTGGTACGGTATTTTCTAGTATTAGCCTGGCTAGCTACCACCCTCAAGAATTTGTCGCCAAGCACCTATCGGTGTGTTCCGGCAGCCTCACTTGAGAGCCAGTCCCCAATCCAGGTGTAGCGTGACGCCACTTTCGACCATATCGTCATTTAACATCAGGTGATTTGTGGTCAAAATGCTGTACTCAGCACGGGTCATCCAGCTCTCGTTATTGTGTAGTACAAGGTACCGCGCACGTGCTCGCGACGCTGACTTCTCTTACATTTGTAATGTCTGTATTGCGGCGAGTGCACGAGACTCGCGTCCAATCACAGTTGTCTCGCGACCGACCGCGTATTGTTATTCTGCTAGTATTGCGAAACATATCGCACGTCTCCATGCAAACCTAACGCCAATTACACAGACTCGAGTAAATAGCAACCACTTTATTCGGTGCCTATGTTTATTTTTCAGTTGCAAACGATAAGAGCATGCGAGCATACCTCAAAATCACAATACATCAACCCGACAAAGAACTTTTCAATAAAATATTCAAGCTGTAGTAAATAACAATATTACCGTTCAAAATGTTCATCTGCGATAAACTTTTTTAACTTTTGGGAGCGACGTTTCGCAACCTGCCGTGTTCGCGACCCTCCGTGTAATTATAACGTCAGGTATCTGTGGACGAGCAGATGAGCCTCAAACGCCGAACCATTACTTTGTGTTAATTTTTAATGTAACTCGCGAACCTTAATTACTTATTGATACAGCTTTACTTATTACATCTGAAGGTTCACCCTAATACGGGATAAATGGAATGTCTTTTTGATGTCGATCGAAAATAAATTACTTTTTCAATCCTATTCCCTCCAAGGAATAATATTAATGAAAAGTTAAAAGGCTTGCTGGAAAACCTTTTGTTCAGGATCAATCATTCACTTGTGTGTTTCCGAAATCAAAGCGACTGGCAACACATTTTTGGCAGACATCATATTGGAGCACCTTGTTTGTGTTGTGCGGGCGGCGCGGCGGCGGTGGCGGGGCGGTGAATAGTGACGTCACATCCGGAGCGCTAACAGGGCACAAGGGCGCGTGGCTGCCTGTACGTACTACTTGCACAATGGCCTGGAAACGTGCATTGTTCTCGTATACCCTTCGTCTGCTACAGATTTGAAATATTTGAAGATACGTCTACTTGGCGTGTCCGGGGAGGGGCTTGCTGGACGGTGCGGATCCACATACACTTTCAGTTATTGTTCATATCATATTAAATACTAGCTGTTCCCCGCGGTTTCACCCGCGTGGGCTACAGTTTGTCGCGATAAAAAGTATCCTATGTCCTTCCCCAGGGCTCAAACTATCCCTATACCAAATTTCATTTAAATCGGTTCAGTAGTTTAGGCGCGAAAGCGTTTATATTCCGTATACTCCAAAATTATTCCCGCACTTCGGTGCCGCGTTATCTGCTATATCCATTATCCTATTTTAATTCCAATGTTATTTTTTTCGGACCGCGCGTTTGAACCGCGCAGCTAAAGGTCTTCCTGGTCCGCGACCGCACTTTACCTATTTCATAGATTCTCTCTCCCGCGACTCCCGCCTTCGGTGGGTTCCCGCCCCCCTCACCTCACCGCGTTTCCCGCTGCGCTGCGGTACGGCGCGCGGCGAGTTTATTTTTCGATTAGTTTGACATTTTTTAATTTCGTAATATCTTTCGAACAGAATGTCCGATTTGAACAATTCAAAAAGTAATCTACAGCTATTGGAACAATCTTGAATACGAATTTTTTTTGATAAGGATTAATAAAAAAGTATGGAAAACACGGTCCGATTTTAATCGGCCTTTTTATCAACTTTTAAAATGTAAAAAAGTAGTTATAGTATGTTATCCTTAAGAGATAAATATATGCCATTGCGGACTTTTTTGTAGACCTGTATAAGATACACAATTCCACAATACATCATTTTGTTATATCTCAAAGGGTTTAGGCAGCGTTTTCGTTGAAAGCTCCCAGACGGCTTATTTTTTTCCGACCTCTCCAACAAATATCGTTATATTTTAGCCAATGTAAACAAAAACTTGACAGATTATATCCTAAAACCTTCCTCGAGAACCACTCTATCTATTGGTGAAAACAGCATGAAAATCGGTGCGGTAGTTTTTGAGTTTATCGCGTACAGACAGACAGACAGACAGACAGACGCGGCGCGGAGGACTTTGTTTTATAATAAGTAGTGAGATAGTGATAGTGATTGTTATGATTAATTACTCGAATTCATATAATGTTTTACAGTACGTATATTGCAGCATTTCGATTCCACATGCATTGTGCGGATCGCTAAAGACTGGAACTCCATGCGATGTTCTTTGTTCCCCGAGCAAGTGACCAGACTGACGACCAGTTAGTCACCAAACATCAGAAGAGAAGGCGGTCAAATTAACCTATTTCTAATTTTAATAAACCGGCATTGTATTTGCTGTCTCGCAACAGTGTGTTGACGAAATATTATGAAATAGGCGCCGCCAGTCGCCACTTCACGAGTCCATAGCTAAATATAATAAATAATGCGAGTTTACCGCACATTCCCGGTTCCAATGTTAACATTACAAACAATGCGAATCGGACACGAGTACCGTCTCCAGCTTCACTGAACACGAGCCCGAGCGCGAATGCGGACTCTATGTGGTTAGTGATAAGGGCGACGTGGGCTGCAGCGGGAGCAGACGTACGAAGTGCCTGCGTCTCAGTACGGTTATTGCACTCCGATAACGTTGGAACCGAAACAAGTAACGCTCGTTACAGTATGCGGCCTCTAGGCTCTAGACCACGAGCGGCGCAGGGCACCGGGCGCGGCCATGCGGAACGTTACAGTATGCGGCCTCTAGGCTCTAGAACACGAGCGGCGCAGGGCACCGGGCGCGGCCATGCGGAACGTTACAGTATGCGGCCTCTAGGCTCTAGATCACGAGCGGCGCAGAGCGCCGGGCGCGGCCATGCGGAACGTTACAGTATGCAGCCTCTAGGCTCTAGAACACGAGCGGCGCAGGGCGCCGGGCGCGGCCATGCGGAACGATCCACCAGCGAGCGAAGCGGTTCCGCGAAGATAGCTGAAACTATCCAAGGAATTACTTGGCAGTAGACTCAAAATATCTAGCCACTTTTTGCAGCTAACTGTAATTACTGTATAATTTAGTTTTTCTATAATGCTAGTAAGTACTTTGTGTGTTTAAGGATGATGCATATTATTATGAACTTACAATATATATACCGGTTAGGAAAAAAACCTCATTCGTAATAGATCTTTATGTCTATAACAACATTTAACACATACCTACTTCTGTATTCTGTGCAATTTTAAATTTAAATGAGCAAAGTTTTTGTGCTCTTTGAATGAAAACAAAAAAAAAATGCTGTGCAAACCGTAGAGTTTGGACTACCGCACGGCAGGTAATCACAGAACATCGTCTATGCTCTTAGAAGTGACCTGCGCCAGATGAGATTGGTGAACATGAACACTTTGAACAGGCTTCATTCATTCAATTTCATTCAGTAATTCATTATTTATAATCTATCAGACGAAGTTTTGTTTGTGTTTTTTTACTTTTTGTGAAATAACGCCCGCCATATTTTCCCGGTCCCGCACAGTTTCGTCAATTTCTCTTTTTCACTTTGATTGCTTGCGAAAGTTGCGAAGCGATTAACGAAGAAACAAAAACTAGGTACTTGAAATTAAAACCGTTGCTCTTTAGAATTACATTAAATTTTATCTTACATATCATTTCTATAATGACAAGGATCACAAGGTTAAAAACCTGTATCATCAATCAACAACTAACTGCTAACAAACAAAAACGTAAGTAGAGCTAAGCCTGTGCCGACTTAAATTACATGAAATAGCATCTTGTTAGGTTTAAGAATAATTTATTACATTTAGGTTATGTTTGTTTTAGAATAATAATGTCTTCTCGCAGTCTCGCTCGCGCTGCATTGCTGATTTTAGCTGAACAATCAACTCGTGCTTTTTTGGCTCTCGAGACCAGAGGAAAATTTAGTTGGACTTGGTACAGCCACATAGTCAATATATAGCTGATGTAAATGCTCCAACAATAATTATGTGGCCATCAATTCGAGGAAAAATATCTTAGGAAGAGGAGAAGACTGCTTGTGAGTCACCCAACCCTATTTGGACCAAAAGAAATTGAAACCAGGACTCTTGAGTAAGTAATACCTATCATTTATAGAAATAGAAAAATAAAAACAGAGATTTTGTATTGAACATAGATATAGAGCCTAACATGAATGGCAATGTGGCCAATATGTATCCAGCTGGTATCGGGTTTGGTATTTTTTTAATTTTTTTGTACTGCAGCATATTTTACCCACCATATTCACAAAATCTTAAATGCCTGGTCCCAGTTACTACACCCAACCCGATAGTCAATTATATTATTATGTATTAGTTATATTCGGTTTATAACGATGAATCAATGTATAATTCTATGTAGCTTGTTTAATATAGGTACATGCCCATACTGTGTATAATAATATAATTTCTTAGGATTTGCACTGTATATCAGATTGTTCAATATTGTATAGTACCTAATTTGATTGTTTTTTTTTTGCTTGTGGCAACCCTACGAATAACAGCTGACTAAAACCTGTCCCGTTAAAATTTATTAATTTAATTGTTTTACGTACTATTATTAGACCCTTACCAATTTCATTGCTATAAAACAAACTAATGTACGTGTTTAGGTAGTATTAATAGTGAAATTTTTAGTATTTTTTATGTAAATGTCAACTTATTGTTGAGGCATTTTCGTTTGTTTAGTTTAAAATTGTGACGTTGTTATCTCGGTTTGGAAGTGTTTACTGTGTTTGTGTGACTTATATACGTGCAATACATCTTTCGTATGATTATTAGAACGGAAACAATCACGTAAGTACAATATTTCCAAACTATAACCTCACTTGTTGGCCAAATAATTTGTTGGTGGATCTGTTAATCGCTCACATTTTACCTCAAAATGATGACTAGAAGAGCTTTATCTCGTCAAGAGGAATCCAACAGACTCCTCTTGACCTTGCAAGAACTGAAGGCCACCAAGGAATTGTGTGATCAACTCAACAGAGAAAGAGATGACAATGAGCAAATTATGATTGAAACCCTAAATAAAAATGATAAATTAAAAAGTGAGTTATCAGCGTTACACTCACAACAAAATTCAATACTTGAAGAACGGGACAGACTTCAAGAAACGATAGACAGGTTTGATCAGTGTGCTGCTGAGTACGATCTTGCCCTGAAGACAATATCTACCTTGGAACGGGAACTCCGGGAAGCTCACCGTGTAATCTCTCAGCTCAGGGAGAGAACAGAAGACAGTACTGCACTGAAAACCCTTAGTCTCTTTAATGAATTAGTTTTAGTCCGTAGGGATTCACTTCCCGTCTCTGCTGCAGGGGGTGTGGGAACCACTCATACTATTGACCTTACAAATGATGACACAGTGGGAACTATTTACCCTTGTAGCAGAAACAAACTAAAGAAATATGTTAAAATTAAAAAAATTATCAATAAAACAAAAAAATTGTTAAAGAGCCAAAAAAATTTAGTGAAGTCAATAAAAAACAAAAGAAATAAAATTACTTTATTAGATAACATTAAAATGTATCAACTAGAGTTGCAAACTACCAGCATAACATATCAATCTGAAATAAAGGACCTGCAAACAAAAATCACCAGCCTTGAGACTTCACTAATTACTATCAGTGGCCGTTATGAACAGTCTCAGTACATGATGAAGGAGTATATATTGGCGATGGATGAATTGCTCAAATTGAGCCACAGCAACCTAGAGTGTGTTGAGTCAAATATTGACACAGCATGTGACTGTCAACTCACAAAACAGCCAATGCCGGTTTGTACTGCTTCATCATTACCAGAAATGTCAGACAGTTTGAATGTCTTGTCTGGTGATAGTGTAAATGAAACAAATTATGTTATGTTCAGCGATGAAATTGGTAAGCATATGGGTTCAAGAGTAGGTATGAACACTGGATGCCGGCTCATAAATAATTGTATGCCCAATTCTAGTCTGCGTGAGTTGATGCCAAAAATAGAAAAATATAAATATAACCACAACTCAAATCTGATAATTTTAATTGGGAATAGAGGAAATGTCAATGAAAATGAGCTAAATGAATATGTTAAAACGTTAAGATTATTACAAGTAAATGAAATTATATTGTTTACCTTCCCCTATAGTCACAGTTTGTCACAAGCAGAAAACAACCTTAGGTATAAGTTAAATTTGACTTTACATGAATTGTCATGTAATTATAATAAAATTAATCTGATTGACACTAACAATATTGTTGGTAAAAAATATTTTTTGACCAAAGACAGTTATTGTCTTAAAAAGTATTATAAACAACGGGTAGCTAATTCGCTATCTTATTATTTTAATAAGACAGCCAATAACTTGGCTAAACAAATGTGCTCTATTGAGTACTGTCTTGACAACACTATTCAACAGTTGGAAACAATTCCAAATAATTTAAACATAGTGGCATGACAATAGAGGAAGTCTCTAGCCCAATTAAATCAAAAAATATTGTTTACAAATCTTGCCCAAAATCACAAATCATAGTTAACGAAAATGTAAATAAATTCAACCTGGTCCACCAGAATATTCAAGGGATGAAGGGCAAATGTTTAGAAATTGAGTTGTTCATGAATCACAATAACATTGACATTCTTTGCATTACTGAGCATTGGCTCAAAAATCATGAACACATATTTAGTTTTAACAATCACCAAGTTGGTAGTTCGTTCAGCAGAGTTAATGCAATTCATGGTGGTTCATTAATACTATTAAATAAAAAAATTAAATTCAAAGAACGCAAAGACATCGTCCACTACTCAGCTGAACGAATAATCGAAATAGCTTGTGTAGAATTGGAGCAGTTCATTATTTTAAGTGTGTACAGGCCTCCAACTAGTTCATATGATGATTTTGAAAAGTTAATGGAGGAAGTTCTTTTCAAAATATCCAAGTTAAATAAACAAATTATTATCTGTGGAGATTTCAATGTAAACCTTTTGGATGTTTCTACTCTAAGTACGAGAATAACTAATTTATTTAAATCATTTAATTTGAGAAATTTGTTTATGGAGCCTACAAGGATAACTGCCACTACGGCTACTTGTTTAGATAATATTTTTACAGATGTGAATGTAATTAGTCAAAGTGTAATAAGTAAATTAGATTCAGACCATTGTGGTCAATTAATTACAATTAAAAATAAAATAAAAATTAATGGAAAAAAATCTGTCACATATGTACCAGAGACCGTTGATCGGATGGAGAAAATAAAATTAAAGCTGATCGATGAACTTCCTTTTTTACCGGATCGTAGAAATGCTGATGATTTATACAACTCTTTTTTCAGCGTATTTAGCAAAGCTTTCAACACGATATTTACTCCAAAAACGATCATGGTTTCTGATAGACCTAATTTTACGGAGTGGGCTACAGTTGGTATTCACAAAAGCAGGCAAAAGCTGTACGATCTCTACAGTGAAAAACAATATAATACTAGTAATGAGTTTAAAGAAACTGTAAAAACATACTCAAAAATTTTTAAGACGGTCTGTCACATTGCAAAGTCTCGTTATATAAGTTCTAAGCTTAAAAATAGTAATGACAAAATTAAAGCAACTTGGAAAATTATAAATAGTGAGACTGGTAAAGTCAGGTCTCAAGCTAATAATTACAACCTAAATATTGGCGATACCAGTGTCAAGACTGACATTGAAGTAGCTAAAGCATTTGAAACCTTTTTCACTGACATTCCAGTCTCTACTACTAAGTTCTTAAACTCATCGCACACCATTGCAGAATCTATGTTAAAAACAAATGTACCAGAGTGCGAAATTCCTTTTCAATTTGACTATGTTAGTTGCAAAGATGTAGTAAAAGCTTTTAATATGATTAATGTCAAGAAAACTACTGACCTCTGGGGTATATCCGTGACCGTTGTTAAGCCATTAATTGAAATGATTGCACCCGAATTAGCCCTAATATTTAACAAATGTATTGACGACGGCGTGTTTCCTGATCTGATGAAACATAGTAAGATAACACCCTTGTTTAAATCGGGTACAACGACTGACCCTACTAACTTTAGACCAATATCAGTATTACCAACATTTAGTAAAATATTCGAAAAACTTATTCTAAATCAATTGCAAAGACATTTCTCAGCAAACAAATTACTTAATCAAAAACAGTTTGGCTTTACGCGTGGTCGCTCTACTACTGATGCTGGTGTCGAGTTATTAACTCACATCTATGATGCCTGGGAGGAGTCACGGGACGCTCTAGGCGTGTTCTGTGACTTGTCCAAGGCATTTGATTGTGTTCACCACGAGACACTGATCAGGAAGCTCCGGCACTATGGTATTCGAGGTGTTCCTCTGGACCTTGTAACCTCATACCTTAGTGATAGGATTCAGAGAGTTGACGTGAACGGGAAGCGATCCTCGGGGTCAGTAGTCACAATGGGAGTTCCGCAGGGTTCAATACTCGGACCTTTTCTGTTTTTAGTTTACATCAATGATTTGCCCAGCCTTGTTAGTGACAATCACGAAATAGTATTGTTTGCTGATGATACGTCACTTTTATTTAAGTTAAAGCGACAACATAACATTTCTGACGACGTGAACAATGCTCTCTCCAAAGTTACAGACTGGTTTGATGCGAACAATTTGATGTTAAATGGAAAAAAGACAAAATGCTTGAGATTTGTGCTGCCCAATGTTAAAGAAGTACCAACAAATGTAAAAATTAAGGACGAAGAATTGGACCTTGTCAAGACTACAGTATTCTTAGGCATAACTTTAGATCACAAATTGCAATGGGGTCCACATATTGTCAGTCTATCGAGCAGACTTAGCTCTGCAGCATATGCTGTAAAGAAGATCCGTCACCTTACTGACGTTGATACAGCCAGACTAGTCTATTTCAGCTATTTTCACAGCATTATGTCCTATGGAATATTGCTGTGGGGAAACGCTGCTGATATTAACACCATATTTGTATTGCAGAAGAGAGCTGTTCGTGCGATTTATAACATGGGCCCCAGAGAATCTTTAAGAATTAAGTTTAAAGAAACCAAAATAATGACAGTTATTTGTCAATATATTTATGAAAATGTAATGTACATACGGAAAAATTTAAATAGCTTCAAAAAGAGAAGTGATTATCACAATTTTAATACTAGAAACAAAGATAAAATTGCTGTACCCACCACTAGGCTCCATAAAGTTAGCAACTCGTTCAAAGGTCAATGTGTACGCTTTTTCAACAAAATCCCAAGTGAAATTCAAGACTTGTCTATAACAAAATTTCAAATTCGTATAAAGAGAAATCTCATTAGTAAAGCTTATTATAAAATATCGGACTATCTAGATGACAAACAAGCTTGGGATTGTAGTTAATCTATCTATCTTTCTTTCTATCTATCTATTCTCCCTATTTCCCCTATTCTAACCATTTTCGGTAAACAGCCAAAACAGTCATGCTCACGAAAGTGACTTTGCTTGCAGCGGCGTCATGTGTCGGGTCGCCCTCTTCCCTCTCATATGGTCGAGGAGAGCGATGGCTGGCACATGCGTCAACTCGTGAACGGGTGCTGCTTGTGGGGTCTGGTCTGCTTTGGTTGTGATCCCGCAACTCGTTAATATTCATGTTCCCATATCCCAATGTGTACAACCAAACAAGAGAAATCTTCTTATTAGTAAAGCTAAATAAAAAATATCGGACTATTAGATGACAAAAAAAAAAGCTTGGGATTTTAGTGAACTTGCTCCAATTCAATCAATTAGTAATAAGAATAAAATTGTCAATGTGATCGCGCCAAAAAAATTACCTGCCGGGCGTTTCTTGCCTGTTCTTTTGCCGGCGTAAGGAGGTTGGAACAGGCGTAGCTAGTTTTAAGTTGACGTTTTAAAGTGATCACAATGTATCCTATTGAATAAACATATTTTTGATTTTGATTTTTGATTTTGATGTATAGCTGTTGTAAGTACAAATTTGTATGATGGCATGTGCCTATTCTGTGTCATTTTCTTGGATTTGTATTACATATTATTATATTTATCAGACAGTTAATTAAATCTTGTATGGTACATACCTAATCTTAATTTGATTGATGTATAATTAATAAGTAGCTTATTTAATATAGGTACATGGCCATTCTGTGTATAATTTCTTAAGATTTGTATTATAATCAAATTGTTAATTAAATTTTGTATAGTACCTAATATTAATTTGATTGCTGTAATAGTTGTAAGTAGCTAGTTCAAGAAAGGCACTTGCCCATTCTAATTTCTTGGATTTGGATTATATAAATCAAACAATTAAAATTTTGTATAAACCCCCAACTTAATTTGATTTGATTGAAGAAATTGTAAAGTTCCGAATCGAAGTGGTAGTATTATTTATTTGAATATAAATTTAAATATTAAAACTGAGTTTCATTATTTAAAAACCTTAAGCTATTGAAAACATAAAATAGGAAATGGAATGGGTTATCGATAGTGGGTTGGGTTTAAATGTCCCATCACTACAGATCGATATCGATATTTGCCGCCTGACGTTTCAAGCACTATCGTCACAGAATACTCCATAGTAACTTTCATCTGGCGCAGGTCATTTCGTTCACTTCTCTAACGATTGTGTCGTTCTATGGGTGATTTCCATCTATACGTAGTATATAGTCTACTTAATCTATGGACTACCGTCCGTCTTAGTAAATACTCATAATATGTAGTAAAAGGAGCGACTCGGCGCAGCGACTAGCACATGCACGCTCTCATGTCGATTGCTCTTCTGAACGGTCAACCGGGTCAAGCTTAAACTCATCTAAGACTCGTCGTGAAAACCCATGAAAAAAGCGTTATACATCTACAAACATTAAGCACGGACCCACTTCAACTTAAATGACGTGATTCCAAACACAAATAACAAATAATGTTGAATTGTTACTAATGTGTGGGGACACATTTGTCTCGGCGCGCCATAATGAGTTTTCACACGATGTTGAATGGACGGCGCGGCGGCAGCGGTCGCTCGTTATGACAGGACATTCGTTGGCGGCGCGCATGTGAGCGGACAAGTGGGATCGTTGAAATTGCTGGCAGGGCCCTTTTGTTTGTCGACTGTAGCGACACAATCGGTGGTTCTTGATCCTACAGGCGGCGGGCTCCAGGCGCCACGCGCGGCGCGGCTCGCGGTTCTACTTTGTAGATCGTACGAGTAGCGCTACCCGCGCCCGCGGCCGGCAACAAGCTATTTATGGCTCTCGTGTTTATGGTATTTATTGATATACTACATACTATAGTACAGTTAAAATTCGTTTGTTTGTAACTTGTAACAAGAACGGAAAGATATCTTTATGATTTAATTCTTGTTTAGTTAAATAACTTCCTGAAATCTTATAAAGCATTTATTTGGCTGTATTAAGCTCGAAAGCTTTCGAGAAGCGAGCCCTTTCTGATGAAGTTTAGGGAAGGTCGGCGCTACCTAAAACACTTTTGAGTAGCAAATGAAAATAAACAATAACAATTTAACTTTGTAAGAATTCGTTATCATCTTTTCATCTTTAATTAGACCGAATCTTGTTTTTAAGTAACGTTGGCTCCGGGACGGGACGGCGGCCGCAACTCTACCCTTTTGGAAAATTATTAATTAGACGACGATGATTCCTTTGTGTGCACGAATTAATGGAGCCGTAATGTTTGTGCCACAAGTGGGGCAGGATTAATTTATATGATGTCAGCGAATCATTTT
The DNA here is from genome assembly GCA_931315375.2 of Opisthograptis luteolata. Lineage (NCBI taxonomy): Eukaryota > Metazoa > Arthropoda > Insecta > Lepidoptera > Geometridae > Opisthograptis > Opisthograptis luteolata. Next base: position 12,995,537 of record OV928045.1, read on the forward strand.
ACCTAATGCTTATAGAAATAACTCATTGGGGTTTGTTACCCATCGATATATAAATAAACATGAGCAAGAGATAATGTGGCAAAGATACTGCAGCGGCTCGGTCACGAATTATTTCGTGAGTGACGTCACGATCAGTAGGCCGCCGTTTAGCTGCAGTGGACCATCTGGACAGGAAATTGCTTCATTTCGACTCCGGTGTCTAGAGTATCGCACTTGTCAAGAACATCAGTCACCCGCCCGCGGTGATCGTCGAGCACGTTTCAAACCAGCTGCGCCTCCCGGATTCTTCTTGGGGGTGTTTATTAGCACACAAACTTTTCATGAAATAACATTAGCGATTCAATTCATTCAGAGGCTCAAAACTTTAACATACGTAAAGGTGCGATACCAACTAAGTAGTAAGTTTTATATCTCATTTTATGTACATTCAATATTGGCCCGCGGCTACACTGTACAGCGCAATCAGCTGTGCATGTGTCCCGGGCGGGGTTGCGAACATTTACATTGTAAGCGGTGTACCGAGCGAGTGGTCGACATGCCCCGCGCCCGCCAGCGTGCACAAACCCACTACTGAACTGAAATATGCGTACTTGTGAGGTAAATACCGATTGTAAACGTCACGCGTCGCTCCGGCACGGAGGCCCACCGCCGCCGCCGCCCGTGCACGTCAACATTCACGATTCATTTCATGTTATATTGGATTCACGCTGGAAATCGTTAACGTGAGAAGCTGTGATGATTCCATAACGTCCTGTAATGAAGACAAATGAAAGTTCGTTGCTATTGACGACACTGGCAAGGAGCCCCTCCTCAGCGTGATGTTAGAGAATTTGGCAGATCATTTCCTAGCACATTTCAAATAAAAGTCAGTTCTATTCGCATGCACAAGAGTTCTATAGCTTTTGATACTTTTCAAGAATAACTTTAGTGATTTTACTTAGTAGGTACTTACCGATGTCCCCTCCGTAAGGCAGCCGGCAGAGTGTGTTATTAAAAGTGTAGTCACTTTTGCATTTATAATAAATATTAAATGTGGACTTATGAAGCGATTGCAGGTCCCGAGCCAGCAGTCAATATTTGGGTACCTGATATTATAATATATGTAAATAATTATGTACTCATCTACCTGTAAGTATATGAGAGGAGACAACGCGACGCCATGCGCCAGTAGGTCGGCGTCGAGCGGCGTCGCTAGCTAGGAACCTGATTGACATCCCCCCACCCTCCACCCTCGCGGCGCCGGGGCCGGCGGCATTGTAATCAACCGATAATAATTAATGTTTAGTAGAGCACCGACCCACGACATGGGATATTAGAAGCACGTTACAAACAACTATTTAGATTGATCATGCTTTCAGCTCTACCGTACTTCATTTTCTCTTTGTTCCACTATTGTAAAAATTGTGTAGTTAAACACAATATAATGGGAGAGGATTGTGCGGTGATACGAGCATACATGGGACGGCCGCCCGGCCGACACCCAGTCAGCCGCTTGCGCGCGCTCCAGGTGGAGGGCTGGCAGCAGGTGGCGCAGGACTGGTCTAGGTGGCGCCTTTTGTTGTCAGACTCACTATCGTTGTGCCATCTTAGTTATACTACGTAAAAAAGGATACAAATTACTACATTATTATCATAGATACTAATCGTCGGCTAGTAACACCGCACCAGTCAACATTTTGCTGTTTTGACATTTATTTATTATTCATTTATTCAAAAAATCACTTACAGTCTAGTTTACACCTTTTACAAGGGGATGCCGCGCATGACTCCCTAACACTTGTAAATACTAGTTAAAAAACATTACGGTGTGCAACATTTTGGTGTTAGCATTGATTGTTTTGTATTTTGTTTGTTTTTTAAATTTATAAGTTTGAATGTTTGTTATATATATATGTGATTTATACAGAACAGAGCGGAAAATTCGTATGTGCGAAAAAGTTATTTAAATAATTTAGATAAAAAAACATACGAATAAATAAACAGTTTTATGTCTCGCCTGAAAAGTCACAAACTTGGACTTGCGCGGTGTTGTAAGCTAGCCGACGTAATGTAACTTGATGTCTTGTCAAATGTGAGATTGCCCAGTGTCTTCGTCGCATCGGTCGCCTCCACCTCTCATTCGGTCGCCTCCACCTCTCACCTATGATCGCACATACTTCGTGCAGTGTGCATGTATGTGTGTACGCACTCACTGCACTTTGGCAATAACTCCTTCCACAGTACCTAGCAGGACGCAGTCCCATGCTCTACATATCACCACAATGTATGCTCAGTAAGTGATGTATTAATGGATCGCAAAATAGAAGGAGGCAAAGTGGAGAATTTGTACGCACTATTGAACTTTTGATACCCAGATTTGCTCAAGTTTGCTAAGCTTTTAACGTGACTATACCTACGAGTGTTTCAACAACATTTTATATATCAGGAGTGACATACACCGGAATGATAAATCCGTTCCCAGTCAGCCGGCCTCCTACCTTCCTCCGTTACACGCGGCTGTCCTCCCCGGTCGCGTTGGTTGCAAGGAATCGTAAACAATCAGAATAGTAACATCTCCGTGTGATAAAAAGGATAATGGAAATGACAGCAGCTGTGCCTTGCGGGACTCGGAGCTTGTGGGTAACGTCAAAGTCCCTACCATCAGTGCTTATATCCTCTTCCAATCACAACAGTATGGCGCGGTGTCGCCCGCGACTAATCCCCGGTTTCGGCAGAGTCTGCGAGGATGAAGTTGTCCACTTGGAACCAACTCGCGTGATTCGATTGTGTGTATAGGTCCTACAATAAACACAGCGCTAGATTCGAACGTATTGTTTGGTTTGGTCACGTTGGAAAGCAAACATTGTGATACGTGGATTACGTTTCATATACTCGCATTACTTTCATATCATATTGCGTCCGGGAAACAAACATCGCTTTTTTAGATCTTAATTTATTTTATCTACTAGTAAAATAGCACTGAGCTCGTGACCTTATTACAAGTACTACAAGGATAAGTAAGTGCTTACGAAATAATATGATCATGTACTCTGCAGCTGCGAACTGCGTAGGTACTTCATTGTTGATGCTTTTATAATTGATCGAGGTCCGAAGGAGTTCACCTCGTTATTATAAGTAATAATATATTCCACGCACGTATTGTCCTCGGGGTGCCATTAGTCCAAAACGGAAAATGATTTATTGAATATGAAGAGGAATGGTCACAACCGAATCTTAGGTGCCTGGAATGGCTAAAGATTGCTATACAGCGAACTTTACGAAACACTTGCAATTCAGTTGAAAATAATTTCAACTCTAGAAAAGGTTTCAAATATTCAGGTAAAATGTCTGTAACTTTAAAGAGTGTGAAGCGCTTGTTTACGGTGGTAGTAACGCGTCCGGGCGGCTGCCACCTGTTGGTCGGCGTGCACCCCCGCGCGGTCACGTGAGCTGCATGCCACGCACTACCTGCCGCGCGCCGCCGGGGCTCTTGTTGTACTACTGCAGCAGTTAGCGGCGCGAGGAGGGCTTTTTATTGCTGATCCGCAATCTCGGTTACTATACCTTGAAATAAAGCGACGAAACGGCCAATGTGTTCACCTGGTAGCACCCGGCTGACCCGCCACCAAAGCCAACTAACTAGCAACTTTGGTACATATTTGTTTTGTTAGTCTCGGCGGCGCATGTGGAACTTATAACAGATTCTACACTTCCTTATGAATAGGATGAGTACCTATCTGAAATCATAGCTCGAAGGCAGAACGGAACACTGCCACTGTTCCCGGAAGTAAAACGGAACAGAGCCCTCCTCGCGCAGAGTTTTATGAAGAGAACTGATAATAAACGAAACTCAATAAACCTGTCGTCTCCCCGGCGCAGGTCGCAGAGTGAACAATTATTATGCGATGAGCCGACTGGCGCGTCCGACACGCGCGGGCTGCGAGCTGCCGCGGCCCGCGCGCAGTGTACGTCGCGTCGCCGCAGATATGCCGCCACGTAAATAAATAAGTCGATATCGGTGTTCCGGCCGACTGATTTAATATAACGTGGGGAGGTTTTATGCATAAAATAAATGTGTCGCTGTAATATACGAGTATGTTTCGAGGTGTAGATTGGAGAGGCGCATTGACTCGTCTCATATGAAGTTACGAGCCGCACTCGCAGCGCGCTCGCGCCCCACTCGCCCGAGTGCTGTCATTTATTATTTGATGAGGGATGCTTCCTACTTGCGCGCTAATGTATGTATTACGCGATAAACTTTATATTTAATGTGGCATCAGCAACGTTACGTTATTAGTGCACATTGTAAACAATGTTTTTTCAGCGCTGTGAGGGCGGCACATTCCGCGCCGACGTTCTTGCGCCATTAAACTGAGCGCGCATCTCGCCGGCACTCTGCGACTCTACGTGCACGTAAAAGTTTCCAAGCTGCTCACTCTTTCAAATATAATGTTTTATATTGCTTTTATTTAATTTACTTTGTAGTCTATTGCACAGCTAATTTTTAATACGCCCATCTTGGTGAAGACATCAAACATGTTTAACATCCTATTGTCGTAAAAATGAATATCGATCAAAACTAACTTTCTCTGATATTACAACTAGCTGTCCCCCGCGGCTTCACCCGCGTGGGCTACAGTTTATCGCGATAAAAAGTATCTTATGTCCCTTCCCCGGGGCTCAAATTATCTCTATACCAAATTTAATTTAAATCGGTTCAGTAGTTTAGGCGCGATAGCGTATATATTCCATATACTCCAAAATTATTCCCGCACTTCGGTGCCGCCTCAACGCGTTACCTGCTGTAGGTACCCATTATCCTATTTTAATTTTATTCTAAGTGAATTTTTCTTGGACCGCACGTTTGAACCGCGCAGTTAAAGGTCTTTCTGGTCCGCGACCGCACTTTACCTATTTCATAGATTCTCCCGGTACCCTCACCTCACCGCGTTTCCCGCTGCGCTGCGGTGCGGCGGTTTTATTTTTCTACTACTACTTACATTTTTAAACTCGTGATATCTTTCGAATGGAATGTCCGAATTGAATGATTCAAAAAGTTATATAAAGGCATTGAAGCAGTTTTGATTAAGAAGTAATTTATTTTGATAAGGATTAATACCAAGATACAAATAAAGAGCCTTTTCTAGCGGCGGCATTAAAATTTATTTTTTTAAAATAAAAGATCACTTATTGTGGCATAACTATAATAGTTAGACATATGTTCTCGCGGACTTTTTTGTAGATCTAAATGAGACCTACAAACCCGTAATACATTATTTTGTTCTAGTGTCAATAGTTTTAGCAGCGCACGCAAAAATAGGTTTTCGATTTCACACCTTGGGTTGCAAAATAGCAACTTTCTTACGGATCCCTAATTTTTTTGGAAATAAAATATAGCCTATAGCCTTCCTCGATAAATGGACTATCCAACACTGAAAGAATTTTTCAAATCGGACCAGTAGTTCCTGAGATTAGCGCGTTTAAACAAACAAACAAACAAACAAACTCTGCAGCTTTATAATATTATTATATAGTATAGATAACATGAGTTCAGTACACGTAGTTCCGTCCGCCAACGCTAACAAGAGCGGCGCGGTCGGTTAGTTGTCCCCGGGCTAACTAACCGAGCACAATTCCACTCACCTGTTAAGTTAGAACAATACTCAAACTGCGCTACTCAAAAATACGAACGTGCTGCTATTTGTTTAGTGACGCGCGAATATAACACGCGCACGGTTGCACCTGTGGCCGGCGCGTCGGCGGGCGACGCGTGCCGCCTGCAAGCAGTCAAACTACTCGCAGTACCACACTATTACACTAAATGCACGCAGTGGGTACATACACGATGCACGGGCACTCGTAGTAGTGGTTGTGAATCACAAAAAGGCTCGTAAAAGTGAGAAAGCGGGATCGAGCTGTATCCCGGCTCTGTCGTTTGACTCAATAGTAGGTACGTACCGTTAATATCATAGTAAGTGACGCGGCCGCGCCGGGGGTGTGGCACTCGACTTTATCGTGTCTTGCCAAAAGCTGGTAACATGGGTGTACAATTAAATCGTATTAAGTCAGTTGAGTCTTTTTGATTGTCTCTTGTAGTATCTTTAACAGAATGCTAGCCTGTGTTTTGGTCTTGAAACTTGAAACAATCGAACTTCTATTTGGTGCGTGTTACTCAATCCCAGTATAGCACTGTAGCGGGAGGCAAACATTGCATTTGGAACGTTTGATTGGATCCCTTCTTGTGTCCCTCCAGCCCTCTGTGCCTTCCATACTAATGAACTTGTTTTGAATACTTTATCGGTTCTCTACATTTGCATAACTTTAAATAGGTTGCTCTCAGCAGAACAAATGGAAGGAGTGTGCCATTTGTGTGTGTGTGCCTTTGTGTTTGTGTAAAATGTGCAGGTTTGACTCTTCGTTTAACTCAAGCATTTAGATCCATTCTAATATTTCTAATGAGAATTCAACAAAACTGCTATTAGCATTTAAAAACCTGTTAGGTACAGTACGTAACTGAATTATCTTGCCTTGAATTATCCCCAACCCCCCCCCCCTTTGAATCATTCAGCCTGCGTGTAGTAACTTAGCGGCCACGATCCGAGTGGCACAAGTTGCACCCCGCGCCACCCCGGCTAGCCAGCTGCCGGCGCTGAATAAATAACCGGCCGGTCATTAGGCCGATGCATAAACAATGGGCTGCTGCCACAACTGGAGCTTCCGGTACTCTGTGGTGCACCACGCACGTACGTACGAGTCTCGGTACACCCACACACTACACGGACACACCTGAGGGCAGAGACCGGAAGCCAAAAGTAACCAAAAGATGTCTTAAACAATTCTCGTAAACCGCGCCGAACAAACCGTAACACCTGCCCTTTGTGAAACTTGAATGTTACAATTTACGCAACAGGTTCTATAACTTTCTCTGTGTACGTATTTGTGGAGGGCGAAGTCTCGTCGCTAGTGCCTTGCTTTTTGTAACAGTTTACATCAAACAGTATACTTTCATGCTAGCGAACGAGTTGTTTGGACAGTCTATTGATGCTTCAAGAATGTATAATCTTCAATTTTGATAGAAGACATAGTACTCTCCTTGACATCGAACACGCTGCACACGGGAGGGGGGAGACGCGATAGTAGTGGACAGATGATATCGACACCCGTGTCATAAACATAAAAGCTGTTTAGGGCGCGGCGCGGCGCCACGCGCGCGCTCGTTTGATTGCAGGACAGTGGTCGGCGAGACATCAAACTAGCGTCCGCGCGCCGTTACCAAAAGGCGCCTCTCGGACCTCGGACTGATCTGATATAAACAAATTACACATATCCACTTTATATCCCACACATATCCGCTCTCTAATAGCACCTGACGCAATCCACCAAACGGGTTGTCAGTTACATTTTTATATTCAAAAAATACACCACCTTTGTACATCACCTTTGTTTGACGAAACGCAAACACCTCTATTAAAAAGTGGACTAAGTTTGAAAATATATGTGTTGAATGAGCGCCCTTTGAACTATTAGAACAAAGCGGTCGACTTTGAAATATGTGTAGAAATATAATGGAATGATGAGAGACGGCCGCTCCCGTGCACACGTACCAACCACACGCGGAACCTCGGAGGAAACAAACGTCGACAAATGCCTCCCACTACTGACGGACACTTATTGAACACCTGCCTCCATTTTTACCTTTCCTTGACCGAACACGCGCCTATGGTTTGCTCTAAGCTTGCGTGGGCCGGTGGTGACGTCAGCTGAGTGCTGGTATCACGTTTCAGCTAATGGAGGTGTACACTAGAGTGCAGTGCAACTTGTGACAGGTATGCAGCCGATATAGAACAGTGACGTCACTCAGCATACGTGCGTGACCCTCGCACCGGCGCGGCTGCTGGCGCGTCTATTGTACAAGTACATCGAGGATTACTGAATAGAAACTCCTTAACTGTCATTTATTATTTATTTTACCATCTTCATCTTTTATGTTCTTACCCATGTTTCACAATAAGTCATCTTTATCTTTAATTAATACGACACCAACAATTACATTAATTACATCACAGACAACACATACATTACACGTAAACAAAATAAATAAGAATAATTATAATAATTTCATAATATATAATTCACGAGCTCAATAATTCTACATGTGACCCAATTCAAAGACAGAAAAACAAGATAAGATTTTTTCTACTATATAGACTATAAACTGGATCAGGAACAATAAAACGTATAATAATGGATTCAATTATTATGTTTTTTCTGAACGAAATGTCAAAGTTGTAATTTTGGTTGCCGTGAACCGTGGATAAAGGATAGTGGTAGCTCGCTTTAGCTTTTTACATTATGTAGTATTACTAGCTTGTGCCACTACTTTTGACGCGGAGGGTGCTATTTATTGTGCTACCTAGAGTAGTCCCAATTCCCAAATGTATGCTTCTGTCTCTTCTGATATTATGTCGGTGTGACAAGCGCCGCGCGTGCTGCGCCGGCGCTACAAGCGTTGCCGCAGCGAGTCGTGGGGCGTCTGGTAAAACCCAAGTCGATGATATAATGACGCAAAGATAAATGGTCCGCCGCGAGATCACAGCCAGCCCACGACCTAATGGGCAATGAATCACATTAATTGAATGTGGCAGACGCGCAGCGAGTGGCGGCGGCACCTCGAACAATTCAATAAATTAATCTTTCGTGAAAATCTTATAATACCTGCGGAAGGCCAAGCTTTGTATTAGTGGTGGGAAGGTGGCGATAACACAGCCCCTTCAGCATGTACCTCATTGAATGTTGTCGTTGTGTGCGATGCTGCGGGTGCATTCTGTGTGGTGCGCAGGGCGGGCGGCGGATCGTTCCCATCACGCGTCCTGGCCGTCACGTCACGTGTTCACTTTATTTGCATTCCGCGAGCACACATATTTTTTAAAACGGACTGTTCGTGGTTTGCTATTAAGGAGAATTAGTGACTAAACATTGAAAAAAAAAAATTGTTGATTTCGTTTGTATTGTAAGTTTGTAGGGCGCGCGAGTTAGAAACTCATCGTATTACATAATTATAATACAATGTTATTGTTTGTTGTGCATGTCATTACTAAACAAATAGATGTAGCGGGTGTGCATAGCATATAGACGCAGGTCGTGGTGGAGGCGGCGCCGCGGGGCTTGTCGGTAATCCTAACTCGGCGTTCATTTGTTTAACGATTTCAATTGCACCCTTCAAAACTTCATTATAAATATAACTGCGTCTAGCAAGGATTTCATAATTAAAAACTCCGCAGTATTGTTTATTAAGATACATTTATCTAGGTAAAACATTTTTAGAAATCGTGGGGACCGAATGTAATCAAAAAAACAAATTTATTTAAAGTCGAGCGTCGATTTGTAGGCAATAAACAGATTATGAGAAGGGGGTGCGGGGGAGGGTGCGATCGCTAAAACGATTAAAGGCCGAGTGGAAATGGAATAAAGGCGGCGGCGGATATTGCGGATGAGATGGGGGCGCGGCCGCCGCCGAGAAAGACATGGCATACCACGGGTAAGACTGCGGGGCGCAGTTAGTCACTACATATTAATGTCATACTCAGTAGTTAATATTCCAATCCTTGTTGCAGGCGGAGTGCACTCTCAACTCGGTTGCGGCGCCACCTCACGCCGACCTCGTCCCATTTTAAGGTAACTATTATAATATATCACATCAGTACATATAGCTATAATCAGCCTTCTGCGTGCCTTTAAAAGGCATTTACTAACTTTGCTAGAATACAGTCATGTAGATCTAAACATAACTTTCCTAAAATTCTGATGGAAGACAAACGTTCTGATGTGTTTGCCGACGCATGACACTAATGACTAGAATATGATCCAAACATTAGCACCTGTCACACGTTCACGTACCTGTTCTCTCCCATATAAACATATTTATGTACTATTTTACAATTTACGCAGAATGATTCCGTGATTGAAACCAGACTTCGTCTTTGTCGATTTCACTGAAAATCGATAAAATCATTCTAAGAACTCGTCGACGTAATCGTTCCCTCAGCTACCTGTCGTAGCCGTAGAGCTCGTAGAGGTGCGCTACAACCTTCGACGCGCCGCGCGTGCTACGGTGCTACATCTCCTATGTACTTTAGCTTGAGAACGCGCCCTTACTATCATCACTTCAAAGAAACATAATATGTACTAAGATCAGTGTGCCTCATGCTATACTCATTATTATATAGGTATATCGCTCTCCTTGTGCCTGAGGCAGTAATTTGACACACAAATTGTTTTCTATCCATAAACTATACGCGTGCAGAGAGCGTGGATAATTAACAAAAGCAACATCACCGTACGTCGGTTGGTAATTGCTCAACAAACACTCGCTCGTTACACAGTCGAGCTCCCAACTGACCACTTCATACGTTTCCAACTCGTCCCGGTCCCCGACAGCTGCTCGTGTCCTAATATTAATATAAACACGCGTGTATGATGATTAGTTGGTGTCATAGTTCATCGCGATACCAAGCGACCGCGCCCGACACAGGCGCTGTGGAATATCCGATGTGTTATTTATCAAAGTACACTTATTACTAATTGTAGTAAGTAGAGAGAGAGAACGCAAAGTAGATGTGGCCATATCGGGACTAGTATCTATAGCCGGCTTATATTGTTTGTCGATGTGTTGTTGTTTAATTTACGGCTCAGCCGGATTACAGTTCGGAACAGAACCCACAACTACATATTTGCAATCGCTTCCGATACAGATTCCCGCAGAGATACGCACGATGTACGGCACAAGCAGGCGCCGGGGGCTATATTCCGTTGACAATCCTACAACTGCTCTGTCACACCTTCATTACTGATATTAAACTTTGAATTTGTGTAGCAACCGTTTGCATATTCCCACGCTGTTATTCAGGTGTTCCTTCAAGGCAGGTTAGTGTTTCACAAAAGGCGCATCACCATTGCATTAAAGTCAGCTCAGTCAGGATTTAGTCAAACAAACCGATAGAATCACTTCGGCTACTTTCAGGAAATGTTTCACTGTGAAACACGCTGCTCTCCAGACACTCTCTGTTTTAAAACAGTAACTCTGTAAGAAGAGCCGCATTACAAACGACCAGCATTTTTGAAAATAAACCGATTACTCTCCGCCGCGGTGACAGCCGTGATGGATGCGCCTCCTCCGGGAGCCGACCGCCGAGGTAACAGCCAGACCAACCTCCCACACTTAACTAATAAACACCATGAAGTGTGCATTATATACGGCTGCCGTCACATTTATCTAAATACCAATATACAAGTTCAGCTTTAAACTCGGTGAGACATTGTTAGCGGCTTCGCGTTAGAGCCTCGCGCTCAACTTTAGCAATAACGTCGAAGGAAACAATGGCACCGGCCCCAGGCGCGTCGACAAGTCAGGCGGCGCGCCCCCGCCTGCTCCTGGCTTCGAGAGTGAGACGAATCACTTTAATCAACAGAAGTGCGGCTTATTGTCGAGTTCGCGTTCCGAGAGTTATAAACAAAACAATTTAAAGTCGCAAAGTTCTTCAAATCACCGCAAACCACTTGTTTGAGTTGAGTGAACGGTAAATGCCTCCTTATTTCTATTATGGTGATATTTGTTTCGGTTATTCGATTGAATTACTTAAATATAGTCATCTATATTTGTTATTTTGAGATATTACGATTAACTTCTTCATACAAAATACTTCCTGCACGCTGAAACATTGTGTTTATAACTGTACATGACGCGAGAGATAGAGCTGTCAGACACGATGAAAACATTGAAAACTCGACTCGTACACAATTTATCATAACAATATGCTGCAAGTACAATAGTTCATGATTGGAATGAAAACGAAAGCCTAATTATCCATTAAAATAATAAGATTTTTATAGTTATTAATATTCAGAGGAGCGATTAGCGAGCGGCCACTAATGAATCTACTTGGCGTGATTTAATTAGTGCGCCCGGAGCGGTGCCGGCCGGCGCGGCGGCCTGCTTGTTTGTGCCGAGTGCGGCCCGGCTCGACAACACGATCATAACACTCTGTATAGAACACTGACGCTGGACTCTATAGCTACCCTTCCAACATCTTGAGCAAACCTGCCGTACATTGTAATAACAAACATAATACATATTAATATTACTTACACTATGTACGTATTTATTTCTAGTTTATTCTGTAGCATCAACGTCAGCCTGGTTCGAGGAAACTAACGGTGTAACTTCATAAGAATGTTCCTTTACTTGGAGCCAGCCGCTCGGAGTACATAACCGAGTTTCATTGGAGCTACTCTTGCTACGGTATCGTTTACACGTACAAAGGAAAACATTATTTTTTATTATTTTATGTTATTCTTATAAGGATACTACATACATATAAATTTCCATTTAGTTGTTACAGGGTAGCCTTTGACCGCAAGTCACCCGATGTTATGCGACGATAACGTCAGCGTCACGTAGCGCAACGGGAACCGGCTCTCAGGTGAGGCCGGAACATACAATAAAATAAGGGAGTTGGGTAACGATTCGCACCGGGAAACGGGCGCCACACCCGTCAGCGCTGCCGGTAATGTGACGGCGGGTGAAGGTATGCGTAAATTGCGTAATTCGTGGTGCGGTCGTCACCTGCTTAGTGAGGGAGCGTCCGGCGTGCGGGAATATTAGTCCCGATCGAGGAATGCACTTGGAGCGGCGGCTGCTCTTATTGGACGCCTTCGATAATGGCCCTGGGAACATTTCCTGCTCCGATAACTGCGTGCGTACTCACTAGCCCTGTGAGGGAAGAGAGCCTTACTAAATAAGCAGGGAGGAAGCGCACTGTTCAGTTTCATAACGCGCTACACAATACTGAATGCTATAAATTGTCACAGTTTTACTCACAAAAAGCATAACGTTATTCATAAAAATCGCACCATCAATCAAACAAACCAAGAACTCAATAACAGTGTATTATCCAACAATAAAGATAATAATCCGCTCGTGGAACGAAGGGTTCTCGTGCTCGCGTTATTATAATATCTGGTGAACGTTCGCCGTGTTGTCTACATCCGGCTAATTGGAACGATTTGTTTGCTCTAATTTGTATTCATTTAATTCGAGTGGTGAGAGACGGCCGCGAGGGGTTCGCAGAGGGCAGGCGATGGAATACCTCGAAGCAAGTAACCGGAGTGCGGCAGCGGGCCTGATATCACTTTACTCATGTACTATAACATAATGTATACAATTTAATTATTATTATATTTATTTTCTTAAATGTAAAAAACATAGTTGAGGTGTAACAGTATAAATGTTCACGTTATGTTTAGCTACACTAATATACTATAGCAAAGTGTATTTAGTTTGGTTACGTCGACGAACAAACGACGACACACACAAGTACATGTGTACAGCTAGCACGTGTTGTTATTTTGTTTTGATCCGACACAAATCTCTGGCGGCCTGCTCGGTCCAGCGACTGAAAACTCATCTAAATCCGCTCACAAAAGGTATGATGAATAAATCTCTTTTGTAATATCGGCTCAAAATATTAACACTGTATAGGTGGAAATGTAATTACGCACGCGTACCTGCGCTATGCCTTTGATGACATCGTTAACGGCCTTCGACAATATTTGGGGATTAGATCAAGCTCCGACAAGCGGTTCAGTGACTTCAAAAAGCTTTAAACGTAAACGAATCATCTCATTTTCGCTCGTAGCTCCGAGTGCTCGTCTGCACTCAGCGTGCGTCGCGTCGGGCGGGACTCGTGACTCGTGACGCGACTGTGAGCCGCGGCCGGTACGAAGTCGCAACCTACAAATCTAGATAACATTAGTACTACCGTTTTTCATTACAGTTTACCAGTTTACTGCTCGTCGGCTCCTCGAAACACATCAAATTTATTGCTGTTAAAACTGCCGGAAGGTAAACAATTTGTAGATACAGGGAATTACCTAGCTTACTTAGCGCATCGGGTGGTTCCCGACCGAGTAGAAACACAAAACCGACTGAGTGGTGTCACCACGCGTTCATGTGTTACCTACATAACATAACGTAGTTAGACGCCTCCTGTATTTACAAAACATTACGACAAATATTACTAAACTGACACAAGTAACGTGTTTTCTTCGGTCACGTCGTTAGTGCTCACATAACTGCAAACATTATAACATGTAAGTACTGAACACGGGATGTGTTTCAAACAAGCAAGCTTTTAGATGAACTGCAGGACGCGACGTGACGCGATACGAAGCTAGAAAGAGCTAATAATGTAACTACTGTACTACGAGTACTTTATGGAACTCCTTTGGGTCGGCCGAGAACAAGCATATCCTTGCATATCTCTTTCATAATCAATTCATGCACTTCCGTCGGCTATATAATCTTACGTTACTAAATTTGCTTTCAAGTCCAATATCACCGTGTTGGCAAATGCGTGGTTGGTTGCGTGACAAGAATAAAATGTTCTTCTATCACAACTGGTTGCCATGAAAGACTAAAAAATCCTCGTAGGTTGCGAAACACAGTTGCGATGGCGGCCGGAAAGTTACCGACACGTGAGTACATACCTAGGGAAGGTTTATTATTAAAGTAAAGCAAACAATATATCTATTTATATGATATCAATCTGCTTATCTAATATTGCCAAGAAAAACATTATTATGTGTTTACTGTTCTAAATGCAAATCCGCGCACGGTTCACATGTTATGTTTACCCCTACGTTGGTACATCGTTATGTAGGCACGTTGGAACTCAACGGCCTGCGGCGGCTCTCTCGTCCCAAGATCACTAGCTCGAGATATCAATGTAGCAGCTGCGCTCGTCTGCAGCTAGCCGTTTGTATCAGCAAACTTATTCAATAAGGAGCCGGATCCTCTCGATTAAAACATAACAAAAGCTTTAGTGCTATTCTGCGTTGTAACTAATTTGCGTGAAAGCGGAGTGAGCGCTGAACTCGCGGCGAGATTTCAAATTCGTATTCTGACAAAAGCCCATCAGCGCCACCCGAATGATGGCGCAAGGGCAAGGAACTACACACAAGTGATCACGCTCGGTTTGTCGAGCAAATCGACATTCTAACAACACAATAGTCGCTTCACGCGGGTGTCATTTCGCTTACGATCTCGATTTGAAATGTCAAAATAAAAGTTAGTATTTTACTGATGAGGCGTAAGTGAGTTATTAAAAACAGTCTACAAAACAATTTATTTTATTATATTCCGAGTGTAAAATATTAACTATAGTTAACTTGTTTTATTTCCCTTGTATTTATTATAGTTTTAAACATGTTTATTGTCATAATATTTATTTTATACTAGTTGCGCTCCGCGGTTTCACACGCGTCTTCTCGTTATCCCGCAGGAACATTTTTCCGGGATAAAAAGTGCCTATTTGTTAATCCAGGATATAAGCTATCGCCATTCCAAATTTCGTCAATATCGGTTTAGTAGTTACGGTGATACATGGTAACAAACATTCACACACACACACACAAACATTCGCATTTATAATATTAGTAGGATAATAGGATTTGACATTTACTGTTGTCTATATTAGGAAGTAATTAAATAGATTACCTAATATTTATGGGATGCAGAAGCAAATAAAACCTCACTTTTTTTTATGCAATCTTCTATTGTTCTCTTATTTTACTGTTGATCCCCATGTCAAATTATCAGAAATACAAGTACCAGTAAGAAAATAGGTTTAACAGGCAGTCTTATCGTTAAAAAAAAGAAATCTTTTACAGAGAGATTTTTTATAATATTAAGTAACAGTTAAAACTAACATTTTTTATAAGATACATAGAGGTTTCACGATATACAGTTGTAAATACAAACAGTTAAATATTAATTATTTTGCTATCAACTCTAAAATTTGACCTAGAAAGTCTAAAAATGATAATTAAATCCAATTGTATAACAAAAATGATGATATTATGGTAATTAAAATTCCAAGTTAATCATAGATTAAATTTGCATCGCATAAGGCTGTAAAACCGTCTCCAAAAGTTTTTAAGGCTTCAGCCATAATTTCATTATGCTCAGCCATCCTATTACCTACATTGGTGAGGGCCTCTAATAATGCATGCTCTCTCTGAGATGAGCGTTCTAAAACAGCTTGCATGAGAGATGCCTTGTTTTTCTCTAAATTCATGCGGCGTTCTTCCAGCCTCACGAATCTTTCGGAAGTTCGAGCAAACTGACTCTGTCTCGGTGGTGGCTCTGAGCCCTGATTATTATAACAGTTTCTTTTAATAATTATGTGAAAATAGTTCTACCTTATACCTTGTCAAGTACTAGAATATTAATACTACTGTCCTATTCTAGTTAGGCTACTTATTATGTTGTTTGTAAATCATGAAACTAATGACACTGATACATACTAGCAGTGGCAGTGTCGGTGTCTGCAACAGAAGAGAACGCCTCAATCTATAAAAAATAATATTGCATTAGCCATAACTTAAAGTGATCAGAATTTTAAATACAATAAGGTATTTTTGGTTTAGTTGGAAAGATGCAAACATAACCCAGACAACAATTACATTGTGTTCACTTGAACAACCTAGACATATCCCAATTCTTGCCCAGTCTTGTTTACTCAAAGAAAAGAATAAAGGGCAAGTACCTATGTCCTGCTGCCTGCTATGTCTGATAGATAGCTAATTAGGTACATGGTAGTAGGTAGTCTGGCTGAAATTAAGATGCAAACTATTGTAAATGCATGTAATAAGTTGTAGTTCATTATTAGCCGTACATGGTACCAAATAGAATTAGAATCAAACTAGAATTAGCTCTATGTAACTAGATACAGTTTCAACTTACCTCATGTTCAACTATAAGAATCGTCTAAACGGCCGACGGCAACGTGCATGCGCACCACCCACGAATTTGGTATATGTAACACTTGTTACTTCGCGCTACCGAGCCGTTGGTTTCCCGAAGTGTTGCTATCTCGAGAACCCCAGCATGTTGGGTCTTAACATTCCGTCATAACTCGATAGTTTCTGTGGCATTAGGTTTTTGTAGTCTCAAAGTTCAAGTTTAAACTCAAAACACAAAAAATACTCCGAAATATAACAACTTCAACTTGTTTTGTTTTGTTTACGAAACGAAACTTGCTACCTTGCTAGTGACTAGGGATGCAAACGATACATCGATGTTTTAAAACATCGATGTATCGTTCAGAAACATCGATGTTGAACTACAAGAAAACATCGATACATCGTTAATTAAGAACGATGTTTTATTGCATCGAGCTGCGAGCACCATCTCTTTGTATGTAAGTAACTATAGTCTGTCAAGTGTCAAGTGACGTGACGAGAGAAAGAAATAGCGCATGTGACTTAAGTCGCGCCATTTCTTTCTCACCTCGCGCGGCTCGCGTGCTTTCGACACCGATAAAGTTTAGTTTGAGTTTAGTTTTTTTTTTTAAGTTTAGTTTGATAAAGTTTAGTCGTTCTACCACTGTTCATATTATTACTAAAATGAATGTATAATTCTTTTTATTTTAGATATCGTCTTTTCTCTGTATTAAGTCTGTATTTGGCAACTCTGCTAGTATATAGAAAACATGGAAAAAAAAATCAATATATCGTTCATAAACATCGATATTTTTAACATCGATGTTTCAGTTTCAAAAACATCGATATTTTGATATCGATGTTCTTTATGAACGATGTTGCATCCCTACTAGTGACAAACTATCATCTGTCATTGTCAACAAACTATTTTTTTTGGTGCGGTCGCCGGCTCTGGCTATAGACGTTCACTTCATTCTGCCCAACAATATTGTAAAATCATTTTCTATATGTTTCGCCGCACAACTCTCGTAACTTCGACAAGCAATGCGATTCTGCAAATTGTATCTCACTAGGCGAATTCGATTACGTGAACCGCACTCATTTCGACGTTCATCTCCCTTTCACGCAAATCGGCATTCCGCGTGCTGAGAATATCGCAGCGAAGTGAATATGACCAATGAGCGCTCAGTGAGTTTACTAGGGTTAGGGAATGCCGCACACTGTTTTGTTTCGAATCGGTATTATCGGTTTTTAACAATTTCGTATTTAGAGCGTATTAAATAGTTAATTTAGTGAAATTATGGCATAACATTGACAAAAAGTAATGACACGTTACAAATTTGGTCTGACAAAATGCGCAAAACATAGAAAATGATTTTACAATATTGTTGGGCAGAATGAAGTGAACGTCTATAGCCAGAGCCGGCGACCGCACCAGAAAAAATAGTTTGTTGACAATTACAAGATGACAAGTGTCACTAGTAGGGATGCAACATCGTTCATAAAAAACATCGATATCAAAATATCGATGTTTTTGAAATTGAAACATCGATATTAAAAAATCGATGTTTATGAACGGTATATCGATGTTTTTTCGATGTTTTCTATATACTAGCAGGGTTGCCAAATACAGACTTAAAATACAGAGAAAAGACGATTTCTAAAATAAAAATAATAATACATTCATTTTAGTAGTGACATCTGAAACACAACACACACACTTTATTTTGAGGTTATGTTTTTGTGCACCTGTAATTTCTATTGAAAAATTCAATACTGTGTTTATATACTTCGTACATATGTGCAAACGTCAGATTAAATACAAATAACAGCATTTCACAAATGTTTAGTCTAGCTCAAAGCGTCAAAACTTGACAAAACCATAATTCAAACTTATTTAACAAATTTACAAGTATGTAGTATATACATAGTTTTTTTGTGTCTATTCAACAATATACTTACATAACGCTGCTTCTGGGTGCTTATTGATTTAAGCTAAACAAAATAAAATCACGAGTTTAGCAATTCAGTTAAGTTTTTCAAGTTCAGTTTTTAGTGAAAACGCACATACGATCGCCGCGACGTTGTTTTTGTTTTCAATCAAACTAAACTTTATCGGTGTCGAAAGCACGCGAGCCGCGCGAGGTGAGAAAGAAATGGCGCGACTTAAGTCACATGCGCTATTTCTTTCTCTCGTCACGTCACTTGACACTTGACAGACTATAGTTACTTACATACAAAGAGATGGTGCTCGCAGCTCGATGCAATAAAACATCGTTCTTAATTAACGATGTATCGATGTTTTCTTGTAGTTCAACATCGATGTTTTAACATCGATGTATAGTTTACATCCCTAGTCACTATCAAGTTTAGTTTCGTAAACAAAACAAAACAAAACAAGTTGAAGTTGTTTTATTTCGCATTTCGGAGTATTTTTTGTGTTTTGAGTTCAAACTTGAACTTTGAGACTACAAAAACCTAATGCCACAGAAACTATCGAGTTATGACGGAATGTTGAGACCCAACATGCTGGGGTTCTCGAGATAGCAACGCTTCGGGAATCCAACGGCTCGGTAGCGCGAAGTAACAAGTGTTACATATACTAAATTCGTGGGTGGTGCGCATGCACGTTGCCGTCGGCCGTTTAGACGATTCTTATAGTTGAACATGAGGTAAGTTGAAACTGTCTCTAGTTAGGTACATAGAGCTAATTCTAGTTTGATTCTAATTCTATTTGGTACCATGTACGGCTAATAATGAACTACAACTTATTGCATGCATTTACAATAGTTTGCATCTTAATTTCAGCCAGACTACCATGTACCTAATTAGCTATCTATCAGACATAGCAGGCAGCAGGGCATACTTGCCCTTTATTCTTTTCTCTGAGTAAACAAGACTGGGCAAGAATCGGGATATGTCTGGGTTGTTCAAGTGAACACAATGTAATTGTGGTCTGGGCTATGTTTGCATCTTTCCAACTAAACCAAAAATACCTCATTGTATTTAAAATTCTGATCACTTTAAGTTATGGCTAATGCAATATTATTTTTTATAGATTGAGGCGTTCTCTTCTGTTGCAGACACCGACACTGCCACTGCTAGTATGTATCAGTGTCATTAGTTTCATGATTTACAAACAACATAATAAGTAGCCTAACTAGAATAGGACAGTAGTATTAACATCGACAACAATTAATATTCTAGTACTTGACAAGGTATAAGGTAGAACTATTTTCACATAATTATTAAAAGAAACTGCTATAATAATAATCAAAATTATTTTTTCTTATACAGCTCCAAGAAGACACAGAACTAGGATTCGGGGTTCAGAGCCACCACCGAGACAGAGTCAGTTTGCTCGAACCAGCGAAAGATTTGTGAGGCTGGAAGAATGCCGCATGAATATAGAGGAAAACAAGGCATCTCTCATGCAAGCTGTTTTAGAACGCTCATCTCAGAGAGAGCATGCATTATTAGAGGCCCTCACCAATGTAGGTAATAGGATGGCTGAGCATAATGAAATTATGGCTGAAGCCTTAAAAACTTTTGGAGACGGTGTTACAGCCTTATGCGATGCAAATTTAATCTATGATTAAATTGGAATTTTAATTACCATAATATCATCATTTTTGTTATACGATTGGATTTAATTGTCATTTTTAGACTTTCTAGGTAATATAATTTCAAAGTTGATAGCAAAATAATTAATATTTAACTGTTTGTATTTACAACTGTATATCCTGAAACCTGTATGTATCTTATTAAAAATGTTAGTTAATATTATTAGAATAGTGGGTATTATAGTGGGTATTATATTTTAACTGTTAATATTATAAAAAATCTCTTTGTAAAAGATTTCTTATTTTTAACGATAAGACTGCCTGTTAAACCTATTTTCTTAGTGTTAGGTACTTGTATTTCTGATAATTTGATATGGGGATCAACAGTAAAATAAGAGAACAATAGAAGATTGCATAAAAAAAGTGATGTTTTATTTGCTTCTGCATCCCATAAATATTAGGTAATTAATTTATTTAATTACTTCCTAATATAGACAACAGCAAATTTCAAATCCTATTATCCTACTAATATTATAAATGCGAAATTTTGTGTGTGTGAATGTTTGTTACCACGTACTATCACCGTAACTACTAAACCGGTATTGACGAAATTTGGAATGGAGATAGCTTATATCCTGGATTAACACATAGGCTACTTTTTATCCCGGAAAAACTTTCCTGCGGGATAACGAGAAGACGCGGGTGAAACCGCGGAGCGCAACTAGTATAAAATAAATATTATGACAATAAACATGTTTAAAACTATAATAAATACAAGGGAAATAAAACAAGTTAACTATAATATTTTACACTCGGAATATAATAAAATAAATTGTTTTGTAGACTGTTTTTAATAACTCACTTACGCCTCATCAGTAAAATACTAACTTTTATTTTGACATTTCAAATCGAGATCGTAAGCGAAATGACACCCGCGTGAAGCGACTATTGTGTTGTCAGAATGCCGATTTGCTCGACAAACCGAGCGTGATCACTTGTGTGTAGTTCCTTGCCCTTGCGCCATCATTTGGGTGGCGCTGATGGCGCTGACGGTTTTGTCAGAATACGAATTTGACATCTCGCCGCGAGTTCAGCGCTCACTCCGCTTTCACACAAATTAGTTACAACGCAGAATAGGACTACAGGATCGATTATTATTAATTTCGGGCGTAAGGCGCCTTCAGTCGCGGCCCCGACGCGCCGATGGAAGCTGTTATCGCTGATTGAATATTATTTGGTTCTAAATTTCGTATTCTGCAATATCTCACAGTTACAATGTAACTACTCCAATTCAATTTCCATTTCAATTTCACCGGCAGTTTTATTACAATTTTACTTGTAGGTATCGTTTGCTTTGGGCTTAGTCTCAGGCACAGAATATAGTACTATCTCGGGAGCAATGCTTCTACATTTCGTATGTACACGTAGTCGCATTCCGGTTCTTGGTGAAGAAATATTGGCTGTGTTTTGCGACACATCTTTGAAGCGATATAATTTTTAAAACACTTTTTCTTTCACCGTTTTGAGCGATGGCAAATCCGTACATAACTTATTAGTCACAGGTGCGTGTCCGTGTTCTATACCTACGCTATCATTTAGTTTCATGTGGTAGGACAGGGCGAGGGGTGATGTTGCGGTCGAGGCACACACTCGCAGGATGTTACACAGCGCTCCGCGGCTCGCAAGCTATTCGCGGAAGCATGTGCTTACAAATAAAGCGAGCTCTCAATCTTAATGCTACTGAGTGAGACGTTAATGCGACGGTTTTAGCTTTGTAGTACAATAGGGATAGAGCGACGCCTGACTGTTCGTTAGTAACGAGCGAGACGGCCCGGCCCCGCACGGGTAGGCGGGCTATGAAGTACCTACTAGTAGTTTTTTAAAACTTGTTAGGTTATCTAGTAATATTTTTAATTATTTTCGGTGAAACTTAGAATAGAATAAGTTGAAGAAGGTTAATCACAAGTTTTCACACGCAGCTAGTTTTAATGTTAGCCTTGTGTAATTTGTGTTACGCGCACAACTGCATCCAGCATAACTCTTCGGTAACGTCTCAGAACGATGTAAAGCGAGTGTTATGTTCAGTGATGTCTAAAATAAACTCTGATTAGTGATCCATGTCACTGCACCCCGCGTGCTCGCCGAGACCACCTCGCAGTCTAGTGTGGACATCCCTAGCGCCGCTTGATGTGGCAGCGCGCGCCCGCCTCGCTACATATCGGCGGCTCATCTCTAACTCGCCGTCACACTCGTTAATGTCACATTAACGGCTGTTTGGTGCATAACTACTACAATATCTGAAACGTATTCATTTGTGAACGAACACAGACTTACTTTCTATAAGCTTTGTATTCAAAGGCTGGATTAAACTCAATTCGAACAAGCTAATCCATCAATAATTATTAAACTGTAGTAGTGTCCTAGCAATTGAAATTCTACCCGTTTACAAGTTCTCGGAAAATGTAACATTACAATACAATCAAGCGCTAGACAGTATAACATCAGAGGTTATTTATGAGGCCGCCTAGTGACGTGGCGCGGGAACCGCCAACCGTTTATTTTGCAGAAACCCTACCGAGCGTTTGTGAATTGATCAGTCTTTTGGAATACGGATATCAGCTTTATACATATATGTCAGCCATTCCAGCGCCCGCAACCATTACGGCGGGCGGCCCGCGCGGCGCGGCGTGGCGCGTGCGGAGGCAGCGATGTAGGCGCGCGGCGCGACCCTGCTCACCCGCGACAGGTGTATTGAATTACGTTTACTTCTGTTGTCTTCATAAATTCCGTAGGAAGGGCGCTGTGCTGCTATTTGCCGCGGAAATGCTGAAGATGTGTATTTCGCAGCTGTGAGAGTTTTTTGGGCGAGCTTTTAATGTACGGGGTGGCGCTCGATAAAGAGGCATAGAGGGTGGCTCCCTTTTTTGATGTAGTTACACAACTTTGGCCTTAGGAAACTTTAGGTGCAATTTAAAAATATTTGTTTAAAAATATTGTTGTAAAAGGTACAGTACTACAGAAAAGATATACCAAGTATTGTATTGCGCCGCGACACGCGCACTCAATCATACTCTACGAGTATATAACGAGATCGCGTGGCTGTCTAACGCTCGATGCAGCGCTCATGACGCGGAAATATCTGCGAGATAAACGTTGTGTTGGTTTAATAAGTGGAACGATGTCGCGGCGGCGGCGTCACGATGCGAGCACGACTCACATGTCAAGTTTAATGAGGTTCTTTCAGGTGAATGCTTTACTGGAGCGCATTCAATGGCGACAACACGCTAGGGAACATGCTGTGGCAGGCCCTACATACGCACATACATACCGGCACACGCACGCATGAAGCAACAGGTGGCAGCGCCTTGCTTCAAAGTACGCCGAGGACAGACCGACCGACCGACCACTGGTCAGTTATGGAGTTAGACTGCAGTATATTGGACTTCTCCACAATCAGGGATCAAAAGGATTCATTTGTAATCCCGTGCTAAAACGCTGCCTCAGGCCGTGGTGTGTTCCCATTTGTTGCGACTGTCCCATATTTCGTGTCGCCAAACCGAAAGCAGCTTATAATAAACCGTTGTCTCTGAGTGGTCGCCCGTAGTAATTGACATGAGCTCGTAAAACAAAATGGAAACGAAAGTGAAGGGCGAGCCTGAAGATTACCCGGTGCCTGAGCGTGTCGGGCGGATTCCGGGCGGAATTGGTTCGTGTAGTGAGTGTGTGCGAGTGTGCGAGTGCTTGCTGGATGCCTGCGTGTGTCGCCGCGGCTCTAGTCGGCGGCGGTCGGTGGCGGGACGAGCGCCGTTCTTATATCGACAAACAATACGTATTTCGCTGCAGCTACAGAGTTACCCTTGGGCCTGAAATGTTGTAATGCTCTATAAGCTGCAATAATGTACAGCAGTAGTTAACAGAAAACCGCGAGTGCAGCCGTGGGATGTAGCTAGTCAAACATGAAATTAAACCACAGAGCATCGCGTTTTATTTTATTTTACTCATTAGGAAAACAAACAGCCTCAATCAACAGAGTTAATAGAATAATAAATTAATACAGTCGGCCTTTATCAGTTTTCGCTTATATGTATATTCATGCTAAATGTCCAAGGACAATTATGTCAAGTATAACGTATTAGTGTGCGTATTTGTGAATGTTGTGTGTGTGTGTGTGTGTGTGTTAGATATGTTTTCCGAGTACAAAGCGGAAGTGCGTATACATTTGGCCCCGATCTCTTTATATGTGTCGGTCGAGATCACAATCTGAAGAGGTTTCACCGACTTGAGGAAATCGACGATTTGCTGAGAGAGGAAATGTTTTCTGTGAAACCATTCGTTTCCTACATTTTGTGAAAGCTCTCGGACGGAATTTCAATCTTAAACGCAGCGTGTAGACAGCAGACCGAAGTTCGGGAACAGATTTACCTAAAACATGAGCAATATGAGACACGTGACCGTCGCTCATCCACACAGGTGAGGCTGGGAGGCGCAGCCAGTTATGAATACATCAAGTTACACCAATTCTATCATAATAATTATGATGCCAGTAGTCGTTCAGTTTGTGGAATATGTCTCAGTGGACCATTGAAGGGTTGTAGTTCCGGTTGTTGACGTTGATGCACATCTCCCGCACTCGTGCCTCCGCATACACTGGCGGGGAAATACATCAACCGGCAGCCAGTTGATGGCTTATACTTCGGCCTTTCTATTACGCCTACTCTTACAATTTGCAAATAGGTCAATAGCTCCGTATTTAACAGTGAATAGCAATCAAATTAGAAATAGTTGACACGAGTAAAGTTGCGGTGGTTACAAGAGCGGCGGCTCCTCACCTGCCTCACCCACAGGGCGCTCCGTGACTGCGAGTACAGTACTGTTGTACTTGAATGAAACAAAACAAATTAAAACGACATTGGGCTTACAGTGGCGTAATACTTGTCTTTAGCGAAAGTTGTAATACATACACGCGGTCGCTACATTTATTATTATTCATTTATTCAATTAATACGGCTAAGCCAATTACATTAATTTCATCACAGTTAAACCAAGCTAAATTCGAATTACATCAATGCGAAATGTCAATACAATAAAAATAAATTCGTAGTTAATATAAAAATAGTGATAACAATAGATAATTACCTCAACCTTTGTAGGCAGTTTCATCTTCTACCCCTTTCAAAGAGACGCGAAATTACCGACCTCGTATACCTGCTGAACATTACGAGTAATAACATTGATTGTCCGGATCTCACAAATAGAATTGAACTTAATGTCCCGTTCAAGTTCACCAGATTCTATGCACCGTTGCACATTCCTGTAGTCTCAACTAACTATAGGCAGAACTCTTATTTATGGCGAGCTAGCAACAATTTCAACAAACTCAGCAAACATATTGACCTAGACCTCTTTTGCACCAGCGCTTCCTCGGCGAGGCGGCGGCTAAGCAGTGAATTCTTCTTGGCAGACGGTTAGCGACCATATAATTTTGTTTTTTTTGTTATATTAATCTTATTTTATTTTTTAGTTTGTTGTGTTATTTAGTAAATTATATTTCCAGCGTGTTATATCTGTGTTTTCACATGTTTGTTTACTTAGTCTCTATTCGTGAGAACCTGTAATTGGCTTTTCATTGTTATTTTACTGTATGTGTTCTGTTGTTGTAAAAAGCTGTTGGTTTTCCAAAAAATAAATAAATAAATAAATAAATAAACAATAATAATAATTAATAAATCTTCGCAATTAAAAAATACACCCACACGTCCCACTCACAAAACTTCAGACACACCGACAGTAATTCCAACCATCCGTCCACAAACAAATCAGTCTCGGGATAGATACGATATTAAGTTACCACGTATCGAACATCTGTACATAACTGAATCACATTTTCTCAAGTGTTTGAAAACTACTGCAGAGAGCTTGTAATCAAGCAAGTGTGATAGACAAAGACATCAGTTGCAGCCAGCAGCGGTGCCCACAGTGTTCAGTGGCCATAAACACAGCGCAATAAAGTGCCGCCCAAATTGTATCGCGGGTTTATGTATCGGAAATACATAACTGGCGAGCCGCACTGATTCACACACACGCGCGAGTCGCGCGACGCGGGTTGAAACTCGCCTCGATGCGCTTCGTAATCGTAACTCGTAAGTGCGAGACTGGCGCGCTGCAGTGTCACGTGCCACCTGGTGCAGGAGGCGGCGGTGTCCGTGTCCACGCTGTCTGTATGCTAATTTTATTTTTACCCCACTTGAGCCTCTGGAAGTCGCTGTAATGAATAATTTCCTTCGCCTAGCTTTGTACCATAGTAAAAGGAACTAGTAGTTCAGCTTCATATAAATCGGCCGTCGCCGGTTTGAATGTGTGCGTGAGTAGCGGCACCGTGTACGCACGCACTTTTCACGCACACAATCACACAAACGAAAGGAGGCGGCCGGGGCAAGGACTCAGATTGACTCAGTACGGAACGCGCCGCGCTTCGCGTTTGATCTCGCGCATTGAAGCATTCCACAGCTCGCTCGCTCGGATTTGCTGGTCTCACTGACTGACTGATTGCATAGTTTAACAAATTGTTTTTAATATGACTTCAAAAAGAGCCAAAAAATATTTGAGTGTGTTCGGGTGCCTAAATAACAACTCAAATCCGGACATATCATGCTTCCAAATACCTACTGAACGAGAAACGTATACCAACTTAAACATTTTTTGTAATTAAATTATAATTATGTACGCCCAGGTGAGCATTTCAGTTCACAGATATGTAATCGTTCCGAATTTGGGTATACTTATGTACCTACCATGTAATAACAAACAAAATGTATACAATGTGTTATATTGTACGACAGTAAATTAAGCTAGGTCATAGGCAGGTATATCGCGATACTACTAAAATAACGCATACTCAGTATTTAAAAAAAAAGTATTCAATCTTTGATTGTGAAGTAGGTATTCAGGGTGGTCACTTACGTTTGATAAGAGCGGCAACAAAGCGCGCGCGCTGCAGTCACTGCAGTGTTTTGTTGAAATGGAGTAGATATTAACAATTCTTACGCATTGATTTTTTTGGCGGCAATTGAACTATCAACATGAAAATTTTGTTTAAATTTCCAAAACTTGTGTTTCTTTGAGTGTTAATCACTATCACTACATATTATAAAACAAAGTCCTCCGCCGCGTCTGTCTGTCTGTTCGCGATAAACTCAAAAACTACTGCACTGATATTCATGCTGTTTTCACCAATAGATAGAGTGGTTTTCGAAGAAGGTTTCTTTTTTACTATTTATTATTATCTTTTTTATTTTATTGTACAGGGTAGCGTTTGACTACAAGTCACCTGCTGAGTCACCTAAGTGACGATGTGATTTTAGTATACATATAATTTGATTTTTTTTTATACAATTGCTAAAATATAGCGGCAAATTGCGGAAAACCCATTAAAAATTGTGTGTTAATCCAGGGTATAAGCTATCTCCTTTCCAAATTTCATCAAAATCGGTTCAGTAGTTACGGTGATACGTGGTAACAAACATTCACACACACACTTTCGCATTTATAACATCTTTAGGATTAGAAACCTAGTGCTGTCATAATACGCAAATAATATTTAACTAAAAATAAAAGTGACAACCTTATGCATCACCGCAAGAGTAGGCAATTAACTCGTCGAGCGGCCTTAGCTAACCTACTGTCTATACTGTGTTTGCACCGCGCAACAATGCTCTCTTAACTGATAGGTACATGAGAGTACGGACACACGGACTAACTTGGGGACTGCACAGTCACGGGCCGAGTACGAGTCGCTGACTAATGGCGAATGTGTTACAATAAATGATCTATATAATTTTATGTATGTATGTACGTCTTTTATTTTATTTATTTTCAATGTTAAGATTTGGTTTTTCTCAAATTGGTATAAATATTTGTTTGAATATGTATTGTATGAATTTGATCTAAATATAATGTGCCCTTTTGCTTGTTGTAGATAACCAACCGGGCGGCGCACGCGGCGTCCGCGCCCGCCAACACAATACAATACGTAAATAGGTGTGTGTTACTCGGTACAACTTGAACGTGTCGGCGTCATGATTATCATTCAACTAGTCACAATAGTGATCATCATGACGCCCACATGCATAGATATCTGAGTCCAGACTAGGATGTCCTGTATCTAAGGATCTAATACTTACTTGCACTCATTTTTTGAACATTATATTTTGTCCCATAGCAGAACACGGTTCACTCTTGTCTGTTGATCGTTCGCCCATCGCATTACGTCGATCGTCATATAGGGTATCTACCGTTCCAAAATAGCAAAGTAAATGGACGCTGTTGGATGCACGAGCGAGGTGTCGCGCTGCCAACACGTATGTAGCGGGGCTCGTGCGGGAGCCGCCTCCAGCAACCCGCGCTCCGCCGGCCTCAGTGTGCTCGGCGGCTCGCTGCTCCTTCTCTTACGTACAACTAACGGTTTCACAACTATAAATTATACATAATATTATTGCGCAGATGAACAAAAACTACAAATCATTCAGCAACGCTCACCTCCTCCTAATAATGTACTTGTCGCGGTGTAACAACGTTGTGCTGATGCATTCCTGTTTTTTCATGCTCACGTCCTTTCAAAGCGTGTTCGTTGTCGCAGAGAGCGGCGCATGCCGGCCGCGCTTGCGGCGCCGTGAGCCGCCACGATGGAGGACCCCGAGCGGATAGAGCGCGACCGCGCCGCCTGCGCCGCCGCCAACAACAGCACCCAGCCGCCGCCCGGTGCGCCGCCCCCGCCCCCCCCGTGCCGCCCCGCCCGCCCCGCGCCCCCACTCACGCCCGCGCTTCCTTGCAGAGCCGTACTGCGAGGGCACGTTCGACTCGTGGCTGTGCTGGCCGCACACGCGCGCCAACCGCACCGCCTTCGTGAGCTGCCCCGACTTCGTGCCCGGCTTCAGCGTCGAGCGTGGGTACCGCCCCCGCCCCGCCCGCCCCGCCCGCCGCCCCCGCGCCCGCTGACCCGCGCTCCCTGCCCGCAGTGTCGGCGCACAAGGAGTGCTCGGCGAACGGCTCGTGGTTCCGGCACCCCGATACCGGCCGGCCGTGGTCCAACTACACCACCTGCGTGAAGCCGGAGGACGACGTGAGCGACATCGTCGCGGTGTACGAGGCCGGCTACAGCGCGTCGCTGGTCGCGCTGCTGCTGTCTCTCGCCATCCTGCTCTACTTCAAGTGAGTGCGCGCGCGGCGTCCCGCTCGCGCCGCGCGCGGGGCTCACGGCGCGCCGCTCGCTTGCAGGAACCTGCGGTGCGCGCGCATCACCGTGCACATGAACCTGTTCGCGTCGTTCGCGCTCAACAACGCGCTGTGGCTGGTGTGGTACGGCGCGGTGGTGCGCGCGCCGGCCACCGCGCAGGCGTCGCCCGCGTGGTGCCGCGCGCTCAACGCGGTGCTGCAGTACGCGATGCTCACCACGTACACGTGGATGCTGTGCGAGGGGCTGTACCTGCACACGGTGCTGGTGAGCGCGTTCGTGTCGGAGCGGCGGCTGGTGCGCGCGCTGCTGGCGCTGGGCTGGGCGCTGCCGCTGCTGCCGGCGGCGGCGCACGCGGCGCGGCGCGCGCTGGCCGCCGAGCCGCTGTGCTGGATGGACGAGGGCGCGCCGCGCACCGAGCTGGCGGTGCTGGCGGTGGGCGCGGTGCTGCTCAACCTCGGCTTCCTGTGCAACATCGTGCGCGTGCTGTGCAGCAAGCTGCGCGCGGGCGGCGTGGGCGGCGCGGGCGGCGCGGCGCGGCCCTCCGCCACGGCGCTGCACGCGCTGCGCGCCACGTGCCTGCTGGCGCCGCTGCTGGGCCTGCAGTACCTGCTGATGCCGTTCCGGCCGCAGCGCACGGCCGCCTGGTGGCTGGCCTACGAGTACGCGGCCGCGCTCACCACCTCGCTGCAGGGGCTGTGCGTCGCCGTGCTCTACTGCTTCTGCAACGGCGAGGTGCTCGCGCAGCTGCGGCGCCGCTGGCGCGCGCTCACGTTCCGGCCGCGCGCCAACTCCACCACGGCCACCACGGTGTCGGTGAGTGGCGCCCCCCCGCGCCGCGCGCCCGCCGCCGCGGCTCACAAGCGCTCTGTTGCAGTTCGTGCGCTCGGCGGGCGCGGCCGGCGGCGAGGACAAGGTGTGACTGGCGGAGGCGGGCGCGGGCGCGGCGGCGGGCGCGGGCGCGGCGGCGGAGGAGGCGCGCGAGCGGCGCCGCTCCGCCGCGCGCCACATCCGCTTCGAGCGCGTCGACAGCGACGAGGACGCGCCGCCCGACGCGCGCCTGCTGTGAGCCGCGCCCGCCCCGCTCGCCCCCGCCCCGCGCGCCCCCAGCGGCCCGCGCGGCGTGTTCTGAACTCTTACACCTGTACATAGATGTTGATATCGCGTGTACAGTCGCAGTTTCCTACCGGATCAAACGGGTACTACTTGGTAGGTTGGTTGAAAGCTTTACACGACAGTTAATTTAGTACGAGTGTTGCACCGAGCGCGCCCCCGAAATGTACATAAAGATGTCTATTATTCTGCATATAGGGGAGAGTCTAGATGTAACTTGAGTGAGTACAGTGGAAAAAGATGAATGAACGTTAGGTATCTGCGAGTATAAAATGATGGTTGACGTCGCGTGTGCTAGTGTTACTCTCACACACGACGCACGTATTCCATCACGTGCGCGGTGTTCGCTCCTGATAGCAGTCACATAGAAACTTTATGGCTACTTACTACCCTTATCTTTATCCCACTGGGTTCTTTCTAGGCCAACTTGGTTTCAATTCCCTTGAAGTAAGAAGGTTGTTCGACCAGCTTGCAACTTGTTGCTAAGTTTTGAGAGGACGCATAGACTCCCCTGACCCGCACAATAACTTGTGCAGGATGTCCGTCCCAAACAACCTCTGGCGGCATAGACTTAGCCGACGACGCATATTTGACGTTCCCGGATGTCGTACTGTGGCCCAAGCTGAGGCCCCTCTCTGTCGATCCTTGCACCATCTCAATGCACTCCTGGATACCAACACTGATATTGATTTATTTGTTGATAGTTAGAAAACAGTTTTAGCTATAATAATATGTTTAGGCTATTGTGAGCGTCTGTATTTTTCCATTAAATTGTTTATTATTCTTATGATGACTAATATTTTTATTTATGTGAATATTTTTTGACTCTTTAAGTTGTTCAGTAATTTTTGTGTAATGAGTGTAACTGGCGTGCCGTTTTTATCACAATAAAGAATTACAAATAGAAATAGCTAGATGTTGTACAAGTAGAGGCCAGCGGAGCCATACAACGATGTGCCCAAACCGAGCGTCCCGGCTTCCACCTGTACTGTAAGCGTAGCCTGTATGTATCTATACTATATATTATTATCTATACTATAATATTATAAAGCTGCAGAGTTTGCTTGTTTGTTTGTTTGTTTGATCGCGCTAATCTCAGGAACTACTGGTCCGATTTGAAAAATTCTTTCAGTGTTGGATAGTCCATTTATCGAGGAAGATAAATTATATTTTATTTCCAAAAAAATTAGGGATCCGTAAGAAAATTGCTATTTTGCAACCCAAGGTGTGAAATCGAAATCCTATTTTTAGATGCGCTACAAAAACTATTGACATTAGAACAAAACAATTTATTGCGGGTTTGTAGGTCCCATTAAGATCTACAAAAAAGTCCGCGATAGCATATGTCTAACTATTATAGTTATGCCACAATAAGTGATCTTTTATTTTAAAAATTTAATTTTTAATGCCGCCGCTAGAAAAGGCTCTTTATTTGTATCTTGGTATTAATCCTTATCAAAATAAATTACTTCTTATTCAAAACTGCTTCAATACCTTTATACAACTTTTTGAATCATTCAATTTTGATATTCCATTCGAAAGATATCACGAGTTTAAAAATGTAAGTAGTAGTAGAAAAATAAACCCGTCGCACCGCAGCACAGCGGGAAACGCGGTGAGGTGAGGGGGGGGGGGGGGGGCCCCGGGAGAATCTATGAAATAGGTAAAGTGCGATCGCGGACCAGGAAGACCTTTAACTGCGCGGTTCAAACGTGCGTACAAAGAAAAATTTACTTAGAATTAAAATAGGATAATGGGTACCTACAGCAGGTAACGCGGTGAGGGGGCACCGAAGTGCGGGAATAATTTTGGAGTATACGGAATATATACGCTTTCGCGCCTAAACTACTGAACCGATTTAAATGAAATTTGGTATAGAGATAATTTGAGCCCCGGGGAAGGACATAGGATACTTTTTATCGCGATAAACTGTAGCCCACGCGGGTGAAACCGCAGGGAACAGCTAGTATACTTATATGTAAATACTTTTGTAAAAACAAATAAACGTTATGTTACTATAGTTTGTTTTATTATTTGACGCACCATCTAGCACGCTGCAGGTGCAGGCTGCTGAAACAACATACTTGATGGAGCGCGATGTCCCATCCCTACCTGTACTCCATGGTCTACATGTAGCTTAGAGAACCTCACACTGCAATTATACTCGTTACATTAAGTGACGCTGACGCTACCTGTCTATGTATCATAGAACAAATTTCGGATCGAGTACCTGCCGAGTCCGTGAGGCAATTTATATAAGGATCTATGTATCTTTCCTTTTATGTTGTTCTAGCTTCTGTAGTTGTGGAGAAATAATAAAGCTCTATCTATCTATCTATGAGTAGGAGACATTATGCTCACTGAACGTAGGTGGTTTATTCATATGATAGTGCTTTGATGTGATTTTCGGTGTTAGGTTTCCTAGGTAGGTAGTTGCTAATAAAGTGCGCGTACATCGCACAGGAAATCACATTCTTTGCAATAATGCAATGCATCTTTCAAAAACATTTCTGCCTGTACTGTACCTACATTATTATGTCGAGCGACCTCGTGTATAAGAGGAAGAGAAGAGGATCAACAATCTAAAGAGAATACGGGTAAGTACGGACTACATATATACAATTTACTTGCATTGCATCCTCTTGGAAGTAAATGACGAAGAGACCTACATTCTACAACTATCTACTTGATTTACTTGAATAGGAGAAAATATACAACTTATGTCCTCAGTTTGTACTCTCATAGTGCAACAAATAGGTAAATTAGTGAAAGAACGTTCCAAAGTGCTATAAACACAAGTTCCTCAGATAGACACGCGGCTATAGTGAAACAGCAGTTCAAGTACCCGAGTTGCGTGAGTGGAGCTAAGAAGTTTGAATGCAATAAAACAACAAGGGATCGAGGTAGATGTCGCGTGGCCGCTCGGCCGCTATAAATAGTGCATCGGCGGAGAGTTATTTATTGGCGGCTGTCGATCGGCGCCGCTGCACCTGCCGGCCCCACCTATTAATACACCCACACCTTCGGGGGAGGGGAAGGAAACTGCCACTTAGGTAACAAAAATTATAATAAGAAATAACGTATAAACCGAGTCTTAAAAGAAGCAACGCGACAGGGCGTCGCGGGTGCATACAGTAAACATGAGAAATGCGCGCCTAGAAGCACTTGCGGTGCACGATGCCGGGGCCGGACTCGTCGTACTCCTGCTTAGAGATCCACATCTGCTGGAAGGTGGAGAGCGAGGCGAGGATGGAGCCGCCGATCCACACGGAGTACTTGCGCTCCGGCGGCGCGATGATCTTGATCTTGATGGTGGAGGGCGCCAGCGCCGTGATCTCCTTCTGCATGCGGTCCGCGATGCCGGGGTACATCGTGGTGCCGCCGGACAGAACCGTGTTGGCGTACAGGTCCTTGCGGATGTCCACGTCGCACTTCATGATCGAGTTGTACACCGTCTCGTGGATGCCGCACGACTCCATGCCCAGGAAGGACGGCTGGAACAGCGCCTCGGGGCAGCGGAAGCGCTCGTTGCCGATGGTGATCACCTGGCCGTCGGGCAGCTCGTACGACTTCTCGAGCGAGGTGGAGGCGGCCGCGGTCTGCATCTCCTGCTCGAAGTCGAGCGCCACGTAGCACAGCTTCTCCTTGATGTCGCGCACGATCTCGCGCTCCGCCGTCGTGGTGAACGAGTAGCCGCGCTCCGTGAGGATCTTCATGAGGTAGTCGGTGAGGTCGCGGCCCGCCAGGTCCAGCCGCAGGATGGCGTGCGGCAGCGCGTAGCCCTCGTAGATGGGCACGGTGTGCGACACGCCGTCGCCCGAGTCCAGCACGATGCCGGTCGTGCGCCCCGACGCGTACAGCGACAGCACCGCCTGGATGGCCACGTACATCGCGGGGCAGTTGAACGTCTCGAACATGATCTGCGTCATCTTCTCGCGGTTAGCCTTCGGGTTGAGTGGCGCCTCAGTCAGCAGGATGGGGTGCTCCTCGGGCGCCACGCGCAGCTCGTTGTAGAACGTGTGGTGCCAGATCTTCTCCATGTCGTCCCAGTTGGTGATGATGCCGTGCTCGATGGGGTACTTGAGCGTGAGGATGCCGCGCTTGCTCTGCGCCTCGTCGCCCACGTACGAGTCCTTCTGCCCCATGCCCACCATCACGCCCTGGTGGCGCGGCCGCCCCACGATGGACGGGAACACGGCGCGCGGCGCGTCGTCCCCCGCGAACCCCGCCTTGCACATGCCGGACCCGTTGTCCACGACCAGCGCGCCCGCATCGTCGTCCATCATGCTGGACGCTGTCCGGACTCTGCTGCGTTCCTGAGCGACGAGATTGCACCGGTACTCTGCAACAATACAACGCGCGCGTTACGGCCGAGCGGAAGCGTTAGGGCGCAGTTGGATCGCGGAGCCGACCGGTCGGAAGCG
Organism: Opisthograptis luteolata; assembly: GCA_931315375.2. Taxonomy (NCBI): domain Eukaryota; kingdom Metazoa; phylum Arthropoda; class Insecta; order Lepidoptera; family Geometridae; genus Opisthograptis; species Opisthograptis luteolata. The sequence continues at coordinate 13,030,624 of OV928045.1, forward strand.
CGGGGCGGTTGCGAAGCTAAGCACCCGAGCGAGAGGCAGCGCAAGCGAGATACCGACGCGCGTCGATGTAGCGGGGAGCAGCGGCCCGGAGCGCTAAGTGGATCAGTAAGTAAAGCAAGAGACACTCACGGCGCGCACGCGGTAGATGTGGCGGTGACAATGCGCGTGCGGCGGCGCGCGCTCGCTATATACGCGGCAGCGGCGGGCGGCCGCGGGGGGGCGGGGGAGGTGAGGGCGGCCGGCGCGCCCTACAAGGCTCGGGGTGCGACACTAGCCGCTACTGCCATTTAAGCGCATCGCTAATTGCATCGACACTCGACGAAAAATAGATTCGCGATGGGCCGCGGCCACCCGCGCCCCGCGCGCCCGCCGCCCGCCACCGCCCGAGCCCTCGGCGCCGCGACCTGCGCTCCCTTGTATAGAGTAATATTGGTGGATTATTAAAAACCATTATGACTCGTGAATGTACTACAAGTGTAGGAAATTGAAATAAACATAATCATTCTCCACCAATTACCGACAAAACTCACATCTCGTGCGCGTCGGTACACTTTTTATTTGTTTATTTATTTATTTATTTATGCAAATTGTAAAATCACAACATGACCCTGTTAGGGTATAGCATATTGAAATGACATAAAAATCTAGTTACGGACAACACATACATAAAGAAATTATATACTTAAGTAGGTAGGTACACACAATATTATTTTAGAGGTAGTGAGGTATTTAATTCTGTTTACTCACCAAACTTAGATCTATTTATGATGAGGCATAATTGTTTTAAGCTTATTATTAACTAGCAGACCACCCCGGCTTCGCACGGGAATTTAAACGAAATTTCAAAATTAAAAATTGTAATACACACATAAATCCTTCCTCCCGTGCGGCCCGTACCCCCGTACCCCAGTGACACCTACATGCATAAGGCTACCACGCAACTTTTTTCTACTACTTACATTTTTAAACTCGTGATATCCTTCGAATAGATTGTCCTAATTAAATGATTCAAAAAGTTATATAAAGGTATTGAAGCAGTTCTGATTAAGAAGTAGTTTATTTTGATACGGATTAATATCAAGATACAAATAAAGAGCCTTCTCTAACGGTGGAATTAACATTTCATTTTTAAAATAAATTATCACTTATTGTCGCATAACTATAATAGTTAGACATAATAATATGCTTTCGCAGATTTTTTTGTAGATCTTAATGGGACCTACAAACCCGTAATACATTTTTTTATTCTATTGTCAATAGTTTTTGCAGCGCACGCAAAAATAGGTTTTCGATTTCACACCTTGTGTTACAAAACAGCAATTTTCTTACGGATCCCGATTTTTTTTGGAAATATATATACAACAGTGAAAGAATTTTTCAAATCGGGTAGTTGTTTCGGAGCCTATTCGATGCAAACAAACAAACAAACAATCAAATCTTTCCTCTTTATAATATTAGTATAGATAATGCTTTCTTTAATGAACCATAGTAGAAATTATTATATTATTGTTTTAAATGTATGGTTAATTTAGCAATATGTTTTTTTTTTGGTCGCACTCTATTTCTAGGCTGTATTGTTTGTATCGTATTATTTATTGTATTGTTACCTACCTACTTCGGTTGTATAAGTTTTCTATTGTCTTTGGACATTTAGCATAAATAACTACCTATATGTGAAAACTGATAAAGGCCAACTGTACTCAATTTAAGTATTCTAACTCTGTTGATTAAAGGCTTAATTAAAGGCTGTTTGTTTTCCTAAAGAGTAAAATATAATAAAATAATTAGGACTTTTCTTATTGCTCCATAAAGTTCGTGTAAAAATCAAGTAAAGTACCACAAGTTTACTTCAACACATATGGGACTATCCTATCCTCTTTGACCCAGCTTGTTGCTGGGTCCCATCATCTTATCATCATCATCATTAATATTTAATTCTCTCTGTGTTTGATATATTTAAATATTTGAAACTGGCAAATACACTAATCGTGTGACGCAATTAAAAAAATAAATGGACTAATCATGGTTCGATTGAATGTTGCGCGATGTAGTCGTCCTCCGCACGAGCGGGCCGCCTCCCGGCGCGAGCGACAGCAGACCAGTAGAGAGCGCTGTATGCTTGTACAGCGGCACCACTACCCGCCGCGAGTGACAGCAGACCAGTAGAGAGCGCTGTATACTTGTACAGCGGCACCACTACCCGCCGCGAGCGACAGCAGACCAGTAGAGAGCGCTGTATGCTTGTACAGCGGCACCACTACCCGCCGCGAGTGACAGCAGACCAGTAGAGAGCGCTGTATACTTGTACAGCGGCACCACTACCCGCCGCGAGTGACAGCAGACCAGTAGAGAGCGCTGTATACTTGTACAGCGGCACCACTACCCGCCGCGAGCGACAGCAGACCAGTAGAGAGCGCTGTATGCTTGTACAGCGGCACCACTACCCGCCGCGAGTGACAGCAGACCAGTAGAGAGCGCTGTATACTTGTACAGCGGCACCACTACCCGCCGCGAGTGACAGCAGACCAGTAGAGAGCGCTGTATACTTGTACAGCGGCACCACTACCCGCCGCGAGTGACAGCAGACCAGTAGAGAGCGCTGTATACTTGTACAGCGGCACCACTACCCGCCGCGAGTGACAGCAGACCAGTAGAGAGCGCTGTATACTTGTACAGCGGCACCACTACCCGCCGCGAGTGACAGCAGACCAGTAGAGAGCGCTGTATGCTTGTACAGCGGCACCACTACCCGCCGCGAGTGACAGCAGACCAGTAGAGAGCGCTGTATACTTGTACAGCGGCACCACTACCCGCCGCGAGCGACAGCAGACCAGTAGAGAGCGCTGTATGCTTGTACAGCGGCACCACTACCCGCCGCGAGTGACAGCAGACCAGTAGAGAGCGCTGTATACTTGTACAGCGGCACCACTACCCGCCGCGAGTGACAGCAGACCAGTAGAGAGCGCTGTATACTTGTACAGAGGCACCACTACCCGCCGCGAGTGACAGCAGACCAGTAGAGAGCGCTGTATACTTGTACAGCGGCACCACTACCCGCCGCGAGTGACAGCAGATCAGTAGAGAGCGCTGTATGCTTGTACAGCGGCACCACTACCCGCCGCGAGTGACAGCAGATCAGTAGAGAGCGCTGTATGCTTGTACAGCGGCACCACTACCCGCTGGGACAGCTCACTACTGCGTGCTGCGTGTCCACATTGTGTGTATTGTATCGCACATATTTTCGTATGTTTTACAACCTAGCACGCTGGACCAGTGTTGGCAGATATCGCATGCCCTTGAATGTTGCGGTCTTGGACATGCCGGTGTAGTCACGATGTTTTCCTTCACCGTTTTGAGCGATGGTAAATCCACATATAACTTATTAAGTCATAGGCCGAGAGGATCCGAACTCGGTATTGGCGTCTCGTAAGGCGCACGCGTTACCGTTCGGCCACCATCACTGGTATACGTATTATATCTATCAAACTCTTATATTTGAGACGTGAATTTAAGCAAGTTGTCAGGTATTGGATTGACCCACCCTTTAATGTCTGATACTTAGAAGGAACATAATATTATTATTGTATGTACCTAGCTACTACCTATCAAACTAAACACATTGATGATGACGCCTCCCGCGCCGCCGTGATATCATGCACACTACTACATATTTACATAAGTACGCATACAATGATAGCATTGTGGCGGCGGCGAGGCGCGGGCCGACGCGTCGTGTACTACAGTACTACCGACACCTGCTACCGTGTGGCGCGCCGCCATACTCGCCATGCCGGTGCTGGTGCCGAGCTGGCTATCAGCAGGTAAAACGTTATTTCCCATGCAAAATGCCAGATTGACTACAAACTAGGCTAACACAACGGAAATATCGGGGACAATAACTCGATTTTGTAAATAATTAAAAAAAAATGAAACTGGGAGTCAAACGAATTCGTTGATAAAGTTCGATGTTGTTTTGTTTGTACGACAAGATGCAACATGCGAGCGGAGGGTCAGCCCGTGAAGCAGCTCCTGTCGGCAGCGGCTCCGAGTGCTGCGCTGCGCCGCGCTCTAACCGCATTATATTTATTAATAGGTTCCCTTTCGATCGGAACTACACTGTCTTTATTTGGAGCAGTACAATGACAACAATACTAGTGCTCGTAAATAGATTCGTCAATAGGTTAGTATTTAGAGCCGGCGGCGGCGGCGCCTTGTTTGAGTCGCTACTGCTGCCGCCGCGAGCCGCCTGCAGCACGGCGGCTCTCTGCTGCAGTGTACTGTACGCATACTCACCGCTCTATTATGTAGAGGTTACTCTTTACTTTCAAGTGTAAACCGCTGAACAGCTCTTGATAGGATTTGGTTAGGAACTGTAGGGACTGCGGGGTGAGGCTGTAGGTATAATTCGTCTCACGAGAGCCTCTCATCTCGCGGAAAGATATGAGCAGCTGTCACCATCACATAACTATTAATACAACATCCCCGCATCCTGTTACCTGACAAAATATAAGATTTTTTCATAAAAATAGAAACAGATTGTTTTTTAACATTTTTAACATTTTGGGATTAACGTAGAGTAAAGGTATGTTACATGCGTCAACTCGTGAACGGGTGCTTGTGGGGTCTGGTCTGCTTTGGTTGTAATGTCGTAACTTAATGTTCATGTTTCTATTTGCTTGGTGGTAGGGTATTTTCTAGTACTCGCCTGGCTAGCTACCACCCTCTTGTTAAGAATCTGTCGCCAAGCACCTATCGGTGTGTTCCGGCAGCCTCACCTGAGAGCCTGTTCCCAGTCCAGGTGGACCGTGGCGCCATCTTCGACCGCATCATCACTTAACATCAGGTGACTTGTGGTCAAACACTACCCTGTAAGTAGTAAAAAAAAAAAAATCTATATCGCAATGTGCAACCAACCATAAGAAATCTTGTTAGTAAAGCTTATTATAAAATGTCGGACCATTTAAATGACAAAAAAGCTTGGGATTGTAGTGAACTTGCTCCAATTCAACTAATTAGTAATGAGAATAAAATAGTCAATGTGATCGCGTCAAAAATAAATTAAAAAAATTACCTGCCGGGCGTTTCTTGCCTGTTCTTGCCGGCGTAAGGAGGTTGGAACAGGCGTAGCTAGTTTTGCTATTAATATTTTGTTTGTATTGACACTTTTAAATTCGTGATATATTTCGAATGGAATGACCGACTCTAATAATTCAAAAAGTAATCTACAGGCATTGAAACAGTATTGAATACGAAATGAGTTATTTGGATAAGGATTAATACAAAAGTATAGATAACATGGTCTGATTTTGATCTGCATTTCTATAAACTTTTAAAATTTGAGAAAGTAGTGATAGTGTAATAGTTAGACACACGATATTGCGGACTTTTATGAAGTTATTTATGTCTTCCATAAAACTGTAATACATCACTTTGCTCTGTTGTCAATAGTTTTCACAGCGCATGCGATATAAGGATTTTTTTTGGTATTTTGTTCACACCTGTGGTTATATTATAAAAATTTTCATGCAAATCCCTTACTTTTTTGAAAATGTTCTATCACCTATGTTCATCAGGGATAATGTAGGATTATAATGGTGATTTTTTTTTTCAAATCGGTCCAGTAGTTTCGGAGCATATTCAATTTAAACAAACAACCAAATCTTTCCTCTTCATAATATTAGTTTAGTAGTACTTCATAGTGAGTTGGGCGTTACAGCGTTCGAGGGCACAGAAACGAACGATGCCTCGTCAAGCAAGAGAACGCGGAGCAGCCGAGTGCGCTCCTGCTTGACGGAGGCGGCACGCACAATGTTATTATTATATACGGCCGGATGATTGCATCGAGAGGATGTCTGAGATACTAATGTATCCTATGTGCCTAATGGCGGGCGTCCGCAGCTTCTAGTGCGGCGTCCGTACGTCCGTAGTCGGCGTGCCTTTTGGTTCTGCTAATATATTTCGAAAATGTAATACTCAGTACCACACCATAGTCTGCTACCATAGTGCTTGGCATAATTATTATGATGTGGGAACACCACAATTATATTATATTGGTTGTGCCCATAGGCGCTAATCAATGTGATATAATTTAGTTTTATGTTTCGAAGTAACAATTAACATCTGTATTTTCTTGCGCTGTGTTTCAAGTGAACTTGTTGTCTGTGTGTACGGAAACACTCGCACCCGGGGCGAGCGAGTATGTGCTATCAGGCAATGAAGCATTTTCATCTTGGATGAAAGTTGTATGATATAATAAATAAATATAAAATAAATAATTTTAATTTTCATGAAAAATTATTATTTTTATGGCGTGTATACTCAATTGATAAATTTTACTAATTAATGTGGTAATTGGTTTCGACCGTATAATTGATGAATAAGCATGTATAATAATATTATCATGTATAAAATGTGCTGGCATCCGCCGTGGGCATGCACGGACAGACAAATAAATATAAACAGTGTCATAGACTGAAAAGTGAACAGGAAGAAGAGTGGCAAAATAAAGTTATCTGGGTTATATGAGATCTTTAAAGGAGATATCGGTCGACTGGCATAGAGATGGGTTGAATCGATCTACGCTCAGTGGAAGTGACGTCGACATGTGAGGCGCAACTCGTGAGTTCGAATTAGCATGGTGGTAGGGCATTTTCTAGTGCTCGCCTGGCTAGCTACCACCCTCAAATTTAACAGCTGTCGCCACACGCCACACCTATATCGGTACGTTCCGTCAGTACCACTTGAGAGCCAGTGCCCAAAACAGACGTAGCGTGGCGCCACCTTCAACCACATCGTCACTTAACATCAGGTGACTTGTGCTCAAAAGTTACACTGTAAGCAGTAAAACAATAAAATAAAATTAAAAATATATATGTACATATTAATTAATTTCTATACAACACCCAAACTCGGTTTTACAGCGTTCGAGGGCATAGAAAGCGACGGTGCCTCGTCCAGCATGAGAATGCGGAGCAGCCGAGTGCGCTCCGGCTACACGCATGTTGGCATTCATGGTGATTACTTCGAAAACGTAATACTCAGTACTATACCATAGTATGCTATATGGCAGATGATGGCATGGGAACACCACAATTATATTATATCCGGTCATGGCCCATACGGCGATAGCCAATTTAATATAATTTAGTTTTACGTTTAGAAGCATCTGTATTTTCTTGCGCTGTGTTTCAAGTGAACTTGTTGTCTGTGTGTGCGGAAACACTCGCACCCGGGGCGAGCGAGTATGTGCTATCAGGCAATGAAGCATCTTTATCTTGGATGAAATTTGTATGATAAACTTAATAGATAATAAAAAATAAAAAATTTCATGAAAATTTACTATTATTTTTATGGTGTGAATTAAATTACTCACTTGTGAAATTTTACTAGTTATTTAGGTAATTGGCCTCGGTCGCCTAATTGATAAATAATAGTGACATGTTAAGAACATAATAGCATCCGCCTTGGGTCTGCGCGATCAGACAAATAAATGTAAATAACGCCATATTCCGAAAAGTGAACATGAAAGAGAATGACAGCGCGAAATATTTATGGAATATTATAAGAGATACCTATGTAAAGCGATCGGTGGAGTGGTATAGACCGTATAGAGATGAGCCGAATCAATTTACCCTCAGTGGTAGTGACGGCGGCTTGTGAGCCGTAGCTCGTGGACTCGATTAGCTTGGTGGTAGGGTATTATATATATTCTAGTGCTCGCCTGGCTAGCCACCACCCTCAAGTTTAACATCTGTCGCCAAACACCTATCAGTATTCCGACAGTCTCACTTTTTTAAGAGCCAGTGCATGGTTTCACATGCAACGTAGACGCAGCGTAGAGAGTCGTTCGTCGTCTACGTTACTACAGGCACTTTTTACCACATGGTTAAGCGCTACCCCATAAAAAAATAAAAATAACAAATCAAAACCATATTTTGAAAAAGTAATTGATATTGTTGATATGACTTTGATACCAGTCATGAAACAAAATTTGATTTTGTTATAAATATGTTTAACGGCGCGGACACCGCACCGGCCGGTCGCACGAGGCGGCTCGCTCTCGTGAAGCAAGCACAAGGACGCGGTGCCGCCGAGTTCGCTGCAGCTTCACGTAGCGAGCACGTGCCGTATTATATACGATCGACCGACCTACTATATATTTACTTCGAAAGTAATACTTAGTACCATACAATAATGTGCTATGACATATTATTGCTTGGGAACACACAATTATATTATCTTGGTTATCGCCTATGGGCAATAACCAATATAATATAACTTAGTTATATATTTCGAAGTACCTAACAACTAGCACCTGTATTTTCTTGCGCTGTGTACCAAGTGAACTTGTTGTCTGTGTGTACGGAAACACTCGCACCCGGGACGAGCGAGTATGTGCTATCAGGCAATGAGGCATCACTATCTTGGATTGAAATTAAAAAAAATTATGACTGGAGACTGGAGTATGACGAGCAAAATAGAACGAAAATGCGTGTAACATTAAACTCTAGTTTGTAAACAGCTGACTCAGTGGTGGTGATGGCGCTTTGCAAACCGTAGCTCGTGGGATTGAAACCTACAATGAGCTTGAGCTTTTGGTAAAGGAAAAAAACATCATGAAGAAACCATAGCTTGATGAATGGGCACTTAAAAATGCTCGCCTGCTTATGCTAACAACCTCAAATTAAGAATCTGTCACCGCGCACTTTTCGGCGTGTGCTAACAGCCACACTTGAGAGCCAGTTCCCAGTCCAGATGTGAGATGTGGCGCCACCTTCGACCACACTTAACATCAGGTGATATCACATTTTTGATTTCTCTCGTGCACTGTGGAGGCAGCGCATAGCGCTCTCCATAAGACGGAACGCGCCGCGGGCCGCGGTGTCTAGTGAGCGCGTCTTCTTAACATAATACATGCTACAAATTTGTAATGCTTAGAATGATGATGTTATTGGCTACTAAGTAGCATTACCATCAAGTGCGGCTACGTAATGCCAATTAAATTGAAAACAATCCATTTATAATATTGATTCATGTATTCAATGCTTAATCTGTATTTTTGTTGCGCTGTGTTCCAAGAGCTTCACTTGTCTGTGTGAATGTATGAAACGAATATGAAAAATCTAATTTTACTACATTTTGTAAAAGGGTGACTCAGTGATAGTGACATCGGCACGCATGCGTCCCACAAGCATGGGATGCAGGACTGAGAAGAGGGAAGCCTCTGGATCTTCTCTGCTCATGGTGGGCGGGGAGTTCCAAGATGTGAATAGTACAATTGGAAGTCGCTTGGTTTTTCTCTGCCCATGGTGGGCGGGGAGTTCCGAGATGCGACTTGTACAATTGGAAGTCGCTTTTGGTATATCTCTGATCATTGTGGGCGGGGAGTTACAAGATGTGACTTGGTCATGTATTATGCGAGCGTAGGACGCAGAGTCCAGGAGAAAAATGGCGTTTGGTGGTAGCGAGAGGGTTTATTTCTCCCAATTTACCCTTTTGCAAAGGATCCGTGATGGATCGGTGGGGGTGGTGGGAGCTCATACGTAGTTTTCCATGTGTAAGCACCTGCCGCCCGGCATATGTTATAAAATTGTACGAGTATATAACACCGAGTGGAGACTCCTCTTGTGTCCTGCGAGCGTAGGACGCAGAGTTGAGGCCCCCGGGAGAGGGGAGGTCGTCAGGCGGTAGCGATGGGTTTTTCTCCTAATTAACCCTTTTGCAGCTGCCTTTCGCCTTCACGCAAAGAAGATGGATCCGTGACGGATCGGCGGAAACAGGGGGTGGGAGCTCATACGTGGTTTACCATACGTAGGCGCCTGCCACCCGGTATATGTTATAGAATTGTACATCACAGGAAGTTGGGTTTGTGGCGTCAGTCTATATGGTTGATGCTGCGAACGATGATTCGTGCTGGTGTCGCGTTCTGGCTAACGTCTAAGCATCGTATTTGACGTCTGCTGGGCTGCGACTAAGTAGATAATCAAACGCTACCCAGTAAAAAGGAGTAAAAACAAAATCTAATTTAATAAATAACAAATGAGATTTGATTAGGTTCAATGTTATGAAGTGGCAGTTAGCACTTGTATTTTCCTGCGCTGTGTTCCAAGTGCTTCACATGTTGTTTGTGTGAATGTATTCGCTCGCTCCCGGGACGAGTGAGTATGTGCTATCAGGCAATGAAGCATCAGTATCATAGTTGGACATATATGTGACTAATTTATAAATAAATAACTAATGCACGATAAGACAATAAGAAATGTAGATTCAGTGGCGTTGGACTGCAATCTGTATCTCGTAGGTTCGTTTAGCTCTATCTGTAGCTCGTGTATTCGTTTGTATTTTCCTGCGCTGAGTTCCAAGTGCTTCAATTGCTGTCTGTGTGAATGTATTCGCTCGCACCCGGGACGAGTGAGTATGTGCTATCAGACAATGAAGCATCGGAATCTTGGATGGAAATATATGACTGAATCTGGGGCGTACGATGAGTAAAATGGAACAGACGTGGTTAAAGGTTACAACGATAGAAATAATGGTGTAGAAGTCCAACGAACGTGGTGACGACTATGAAAAGAAAAAAAAAAGTACTGTTGCCAAATTTAAAAATAGCGTCCACATTAAAAGGCCACTTTATGAATGCGGAGCGAAGAGGGCACACCAAACTAAAGAGGTGTCACGAAGCTGCATGATATGCTGAATGGCAGCAGCAGCTCATCAGTTTTGTATCAAAGACGAAGAAGTTGTTTTTGGTATTTCTCCGTTCATGATGGGCGGGGAGTTCCGAGATGTGAATAGTACAATTGGAAGTCGCTTTTGGTATTTCTCTGCTCATGGTGCGCGGGGAGTTCCAAGATGTGAATAGTACAATTGGAAGTCGCTTTTGGTATTTCTCTGCTCATGGTGCGCGGGGAGTTCCAAGATGTGAATAGTACAATTGGAAGTCGCTTTTGGTATTTCTCTCCTCATGGTGGGCGGGGAGTTCCAAGATCTGAATAGTACAATTGGAAGTCGCTTTTGGTATTTCTCTGCTCTTGCTGGGTTGGGAGTTCCGAGATCTGAATAGTACAATTGGAAGTCGCTTTTGGTATTTCTCTGCTCATGCTGGGTGGGGAGTTCCAAAAGGTAAATAGTACAATTGGAAAATGGTCTTGGTCTTCTCTGCTCATATTGGGCGGAGAGTTCCATGATGGGCCTTTCAATATGTATTCTGTATTTTACTGTGCTGTGTTCGAATTGGAAGTCGCTTTTGGTATTTCTCTGCTCATGGTGGGCGGGGAGTTCCAAGAAGTGAATAGTACAATTGGAAGTCGCTTTTGGTATTTCTCTGCTCATGCTGGGTGGGGAGTTCCAAAAGGTAAATAGTACAATTGGAAAACGGTCTTGGTCTTCTCTGCTCATATTGGGCGGAGAGTTCCATGATGGGCCTTTCAATAGTATTCTGTATTTTACTGCGCTGTGTTCCAATTGGAAGTCACTTTTGGTATTTCTCTGCTCATGGTGGGCGGGAAGTTCCAAGATGTGAATAGTACAATTGGAAGTCGCTTTTGGTATTTCTCTGCTCATGCTGGGTGGGGAGTTCCGAGATCTGAATAGTACAATTGGAAGTCGCTTTTGGTATTTCTCTGCTCATGCTGGGTGGGGAGTTCCAAAAGGTAAATAGTACAATTGGAAAATGGTCTTGGTCTTCTCTGCTCATATTGGGCGGAGAGTTCCATGATGGGCCTTTCAATATGTATTCTGTATTTTACTGCGCTGTGTTCGAATTGGAAGTCGCTTTTGGTATTTCTCTGCTCATGCTGGGTGGGGAGTTCCGAGATCTGAATAGTACAATTGGAAGTCGCTTTTGGTATTTCTCTGCTCATGCTGGGTGGGGAGTTCTAAAAGGTAAATAGTACAATTGGAAAACGGTCTTGGTCTTCTCTGCTCATATTGGGCGGAGATTCCCGTGATGGGCCTTTCAATATGTATTCTGTATTTTACTGCGCTGTGTTCCAATTGGAAGTCGCTTTTGGTATTTCAATTTGTCTTGTTTGAATATTCTAGTAGCATATTTTCCAAAACTGTGTTCTAAGTGCTTCACTAGTTGTCTGTGTGAATGTAGTCACTCGTGCCCGGGACGAGTGAGTATGTGCTGTCAGGCAATGAAGCGCCAGTATCATGGTTCGGATTATAAATATGTGTACAGAATGCTCAATACAGTAAAATAGTACAGTACAACCATACATTAATTAATTGAATGTTCTGTAGTAGCACCTGTATTTTTTCCTGCGCTGTGTTCCATGTGCTTCACATGTTGTCTGTGTGGATGTAGTCACTCGCGCCCGGGACGAGTGATTATGTGCTATCAGGCAATGAAGCATCAGTATCATGGTCAGGAAAATAACTTATGCTCACTACTAACAAATACAGTACAATAGTGTTGTGATAGGCACAAGGCATGCCATGCAAACGCGAACGCGAACGCGAACGCGAACGCGAACGCGAACGCGAACGCGAACGCGAACGCGAACGCGAACGCGAACGCGAACGCGAACGCGAACGCGAACGCGAACGCGAACGCGAACGCGAACGCGAACGCGAACGCGAACGCGAACGCGAACGCGAACGCGAACGCGAACGCGAACGCGAACGCGAACGCGAACGCGAACGCGAACGCGAACGCGAACGCGAACGCGAACGCGAACGCGAACGCGAACGCGTTAGGTTGTAGGTTAGGTTGTAGGTTAGGTTGTAGGTTAGGTTGTAGGTTAGGTTGTAGGTTAGGTTGTAGGTTAGGTTGTAGGTTAGGTTGTAGGTTAGGTTGTAGGTTAGGTTGTAGGTTAGGTTGTAGGTTAGGTTGTAGGTTAGGTTGTAGGTTAGGTTGTAGGTTAGGTTGTAGGTTAGGTTGTAGGTTAGGTTGTAGGTTAGGTTGTAGGTTAGGTTGTAGGTTAGGTTGTAGGTTAGGTTGTAGGTTAGGTTGTAGGTTAGGTTGTAGGTTAGGTTGTAGGTTAGGTTGTAGGTTAGGTTGTAGGTTAGGTTGTAGGTTAGGTTGTAGGTTAGGTTGTAGGTTAGGTTGTAGGTTAGGTTGTAGGTTAGGTTGTAGGTTAGGTTGTAGGTTAGGTTGTAGGTTAGGTTGTAGGTTAGGTTGTAGGTTAGGTTGTAGGTTAGGTTGTAGGTTAGGTTGTAGGTTAGGTTGTAGGTTAGGTTGTAGGTTAGGTTGTAGGTTAGGTTGTAGGTTAGGTTGTAGGTTAGGTTGTAGGTTAGGTTGTAGGTTAGGTTGTAGGTTAGGTTGTAGGTTAGGTTGTAGGTTAGGTTGTAGGTTAGGTTGTAGGTTAGGTTGTAGGTTAGGTTGTAGGTTAGGTTGTAGGTTAGGTTGTAGGTTAGGTTGTAGGTTAGGTTGTAGGTTAGGTTGTAGGTTAGGTTGTAGGTTAGGTTGTAGGTTAGGTTGTAGGTTAGGTTGTAGGTTAGGTTGTAGGTTAGGTTGTAGGTTAGGTTGTAGGTTAGGTTGTAGGTTAGGTTGTAGGTTAGGTTGTAGGTTAGGTTGTAGGTTAGGTTGTAGGTTAGGTTGTAGGTTAGGTTGTAGGTTAGGTTGTAGGTTAGGTTGTAGGTTAGGTTGTAGGTTAGGTTGTAGGTTAGGTTGTAGGTTAGGTTGTAGGTTAGGTTGTAGGTTAGGTTGTAGGTTAGGTTAGGTTAGGTTAGGTTAGGTTAGGTTAGGTTAGGTTTTTTTTTTTTTTTTTTTTTTTTTTTTTTTTTTTTTTCCCTGTCCGGGCGCTTTAAGGCCCGGCCCGCGAAGCTAACTGTTGCTTTTAATTGCAACAACATTTAATACTCTAAGGGTTTTCAATTCAATAAGTTTTTCATCTGGGTTTTTTTTTTTTTTTTTTTTTTTTTTTTTTTTTTTTTTATACAATGCAACCCCCCCCTTATTCTAAACTTATTTACTAGGTTTTAACAATCATTACAAGATTAATATTATTTACTGTGAAAGAAAGCTTTTTAAAAGAAACATTTCAACACTTTCAGACTCCAAATATTCATTGACAAAGTAATAAGTTGTAAAATAAAGTGAGTTGTTAATAAATATTACATTACAACTTTAGACATTCCGAGTTAATTACATTTCTCCGATATGCATCATGAAGTTATAATACAATAATAAAATATTAAGATTAATAGATATTTTATACAAAAATTAAAATCAGTTAAACAATAGCTAAAAAAGGCTAAGTACAAAAATGATGGAACACAATATATACAATTAAAATATTTAGTTAGTATTTGCACATTTTCACATACAATAGTTCCACAAGTATAAAAATTTTTTAACAAAAGCAAATAAATGATGAAAAACAAAATAAGTGATAGAAACGACAATTTACACAATTACAATTTACATACGATTAGCATTAAACATTCGGTTTGTATTTCACATGCCAAAACAACATTACAACAAGTACATTTTATGTAGAATTATTTATTGCTGATAAGACGTGTACTGTCCATATCAGGCTTGATTTACAAAGTAAAAGCAAAATAGAGAAACAGAAATAATAACAATTTTTTTTTTTTTTTTTTTTTTTTTTTTTTTATTTTTTTTTTTTTTTTCCTAGATCAATTTGTAAATTGCAGAATTAGCATACATACAGAACAAAACAAAAACATTATTATGCATAACATAAAAACATTTAACTATTTCCAATTCAATCATTCTACTATTCTATTTACAGACGGGTAAAATTGGAAATATTTGCAAAACTTTTAAAATTGCATGGTGGTATTTAAAACAAAACAAATAGAAACACAATCACAATAGAGAGCCGTTTTCCTTCCCAACCACGCGAAGGACGGCCATCGCGTAGCTGAGGAAGTCAGGGCGGCGATCATTGTCAAGAAACAGGTGGGCGTTGTCCATGCTGATGGACATCTCCATTCTGCACTCACACTCATACCGCTGCCGCGAGAAGCGCTGGCAGTGGACGATGATGTGCTCCAGTGTTTGCGGAGACTCATCATCGCAAGTGCAGAATGGAGTGTCCATCAGCTTGAACCTAAATAGATATGTTCTTAAGCCTCCGTGTCCCGTAAACAGTTGGGCAAGTGGGTTTGTCATAATAATGCTGGACAAGACCCTGTTAGCCCTACGGACATCAGGGAAAAACTTCTTGGTAATCGCTCCGGTCTTCTCTTCTTGGTAGAGGTGTTGCCATGCAGACAGTGTTGAATCTCTGATGGTTCGCTTGGCATATGACAAAGGGAAGCGGTCGTAGGCAGGCCTCTGCCGATTGTGAAGGGCAGCGTGCTTGGCTAATTCATCCGCCCGTTCGTTCCCCGCTAATCCCGCGTGGGCCTTTATCCAATAAAGCTGGATCTCTCCTCCTTTTTTCTTTATGAGGCTGATCCTGTCCCGGATTTCGACCGTCAGCGGATTCAGTGCGTCCGGATCGCTCACACTCAGCAGGCCAGCCCTGGAGTCACTGAGGATGTTGGCGTTTGGGATTCTTCGCTTGATGATCCACTCAAGTGCTCCAAGAATGGCCGCGAGCTCCGCCTGGAACACACTGCAAAAGCTTTCTAGCCGAAATCCGCTCTTGGCCGTCTCCGCTCCGTTTCTCCAACAGGTGAAAGCAGCTCCAACTTTCCCCTCAAGCTTGCTCCCATCCGTGAAGATGTTGGCCCACGAGTCTGGCAGAGTCCCGAGGTCGTCCTCGCAGTTTATGTGACGGAACCCTACCAGCTCTCTGTGGGCCGGATGGGGCAGGGCGAAGGGGCTCGCGCGGATTTGCAGCTTGCGGCCCGGAAGTGTAGGCAGGGGCTTGCCGCGCTTTACTTCATACAGTTGAAGGTCTTCAAGGGCTCGGAGGTCCAGTGGTAGGATGCGGGCAAGCGTGACGGCTGATGCAAATGAGGCCGTTCGGTGGGTCTTTGCAATTTTAATGGCGAACATCCTAGTGATTTTATGGAGCCGGCTCTTAGCGTATACTCTATTGGCAGTCTTGCCCCACGCTCCAGCCGCATACAAAATGGTGGGCTCTACTACCGCCAGATAAATCACCCTGATGATCTCGGAGTTCAGGCCCCACTGAGCCCGGGCAAGTCTCGATATGGACTTGTACAGACCGACCGCTTTCCCACAGACTTCGTCAAGGTGATTTTTGAAGCTTAGGGTGCGGTCGATGCACAAGCCCAATATCTTGACGCTCTCGATGAAGTCCACCGCACAGCCGTTTAGTGTGAGCTTCGGGACGTCATATTTTAGCTTCTTGGTAGAGAGGATGGCTTGAGTCTTGTGTGCGGCGAACTTCATCTTATGCCTCTCTCCCCACTCAGCGACGACTTCTAGTGCCGAGTTAACTTTGGCCTCTATCTCTTGCGCCGTGTCTCCCTCTGCCACTATCAGCAGGTCGTCGGCAAACGCCTGCAGGTGCACCTCCATGTTCTCCGCCCTCTGAAGAAGTGGGTCCAATTGGACATTCCATAGGATGGGTCCGCAGGTGGAGCCCTGGATGCATCCCTTGGTGGTCGTCTTGCTGAACTCGGTGCCGGCGTACCGCATGGTGACCGCTCTACCGCTCAGATAGCTGTGTATAAGCCGTAGGATTGAGCGATCCACGGCCTTCTCCTCCAGCTGCTGCAGGACCGCGGGCCACCACGCGTTGTCGAATGCGCCCTCGATGTCCAGCGAGACGACCACCACGATCTTCTTATTATTGCGGGCTCGCTCCACCATCTGAATTGCGTCGTAGAGGGCGTCTTCTGTACTTCTCTGCTGTGTGAACCCGTACTGCCGGCTGCTGAGGCGGTCTTCCTTGGCGAGCTGCCATTGGACGCGGTTCACAAACAGCTTTTCTAACGCCTTTCCAAGCACAGGAAGCAGTCCGATCGGCCTGTACGAACGCGGCTTCGTGTAATCTTCCTTCGCAGGTTTCGGGATGACCTTGATGATTGCCGTCTTCCAGTCCGCCGGAAAATGTCCCACTTCGAGGCACCGGTTGAACAGCGCCAGGAGGAGACTCGGACTCGCCATATAGGCTCTGTGGCATATGTCCGATGTTAGCCCGTCTCCCCCTGGGGCCTTTTTGGGGCTCATTTTCCGGAAGACTGCGGCGATTTCCGTTTCGGTGAAGGGGATGATGGGGTGCGACTGGTTCGAGTTCAAGATGGTAGTGCTCCTCCCCACACTGTTACCTGTTACCTAAAAGCCCCACAGGAGGGCCAGTGGACGGAGGTGGTTAAGCGGGGGAGAAGGAATGCGGCGAGGACGCAACCGACGCGCCCCGCGCGAAGTCAGGCCCCATGGCCAGTGCCGATCACGAGGCCGCCCCCGCAACAGACGAGGGCACCCAAACTCCGCCCGCCGCGAACTGCAGCTGTAGTGATAACGCTGCAACCTGCGGCGGTGGAGAGAGGCGTTACGTACGCCAACGTTATTGGGGAGGCTGTGAGCAAGATTAGCCTCCCAGAAATTGGCGTGCCTCCCATCAAAATGAGGACGGCGGCGACGGGAGCAAGGGTCCTGGAGGTCCCCGGCACCGAGAGAGGAGAGAAGGCGGATGTCCTGGCCGGCAGGCTGCGGGAGCTATTCGCGAGCGCAGAAGGCGTTGTCATATCCAGGCCGGAGACTACCGCGGATTTACGTGTGACCGGCCTGGATGACTCCATCGATGAAGCGAGGCTGACCGCAGCCCTGGCCAGTGCCGGGGGCTGTCCAACGTCGGCCATCAAGGCTGGCGCCATCAGAAAGGGGCCGGCTGGCATGGGCACCGCGTTCATACGGTGCCCGTTGACAGCCGCTAAAAAGATAGCTGCTGGCGGCGGCCGTCTTCTAGTCGGGTGGTCGGCGGCGCAGGTGCGGGTTCTGGAACGAAGACCCCGCCGCTGCTTCCGCTGCTTGATGTTGGGCCATCTCAGGGCCCAATGCGTTTCGGAGGTGGACCGCAGCGACGAATGTTACCGCTGCGGTCGGAACGGCCATAGGGCCGCTGCATGCTCCGCCGCCCCACGCTGCTCACTGTGCGCAGCTGCTGGGAAGCCGGCGGAACACCTTTCTGGGGGCAAGGCCTGCGCTAGGCCCCCAGCCAAGAAGAAAAAGGACAGAAGGAAGCCGACTGCGATGGAGACTACGGTCCAGTCGCAGCCCGCTAGCCTCCCTACACCGGAGCAGACGGGAAGAATGGAGGAAGATTAGTATGTATCTAACCTTCCTCCAGGCGAACGCCAACCACTCTGCGGGGGCTCAGGACCTTCTCCTGCAGTCTATGGCAGAGTGGTTGGTCAACATTGCCGTGGTCGCCGAGCCGTATGTGGTCCCGCCCCGAACTGATTGGGTGGGAGACCGGGACGGCTTGGTGGCCATAACGACGCAAACATCGGCGCAATCTCCGCCCCTTGACTTGGTGTGTAGAGGCGGGGGATACGTGGCGGCCTTATTCGATGGGGTGCTGGTCGTGGGGGTATACTTCTCCCCCAATAGGCCCCTCATCGAGTTCGAGGCGTTTTTGGACGAGGTCGGAGACGTTGTCGCTCGGGGTCACCCCCGGTCTGTTGTCGTTCTCGGGGACCTCAACGCCAAATCCTTGGTGTGGGGGTCCCCGGCGACGGACGCGCGGGGCAGGGCCGTAAACGAGTGGTTCGTGGCGCTGGGCCTCTGCCTTTGTAATAGGGGCACAGAAAACACGTGCGTGCGGCGAGGGGGAGGGTCAGTGATTGATGTGACGTTCGCAACCCCCGAGCTCGCACGCCGTGTTCAGGACTGGCGAGTTCTGGTGGACGAGGAGACGCTGTCGGACCACAGGTACATCCGATTCGGCGTCGCCTCGTCCATGGGAGCCTTGGAAAGGAGGATGCCGGCCGTTCGGGAGCGGCGTTGGGCCCTGAAGCGCCTGGACAGCGAACTTCTGAAAGAAGCAGCCCTGATCCAGGTGTGGAACTCCCACCCGACGGGACCGATTGGAGTCGACGAGGAGGCGGATAGGCTCTGTGAGGCAATGGCGGCCGTGTGTGATGTCGCCATGCCGCGAGTTCGGGCACATCCGCCGAGAAGACGGATGTTTTGGTGGTCTGCGGAAATCGCCGGGCTGCGCCGCCGGTGTGTGGCGAGACGCCGGCGCTATCAGCGATACCGGCGAAGACGGCGCAGCGAGACGGAGGTGTCTGACGCCCTCTACGCAGAGTATAGGGAGGCGTCAGCGGCCCTGCGCACGGCCATAAAGAAGGCAAAGGCGGAGGCGTGGAAGGACCTGCTCGGAACCCTTGAGCAGGATCCCTGGGGAAGGCCGTACAGGATGGCGAGGCGCAAGCTCCGCCCCTGGGCCCCCCCAGTCACCACCACGCTGGAGCCGCCGGTGCTTCAGAGGGTCGTGGAGGGGCTGTTCCCCGGCGACCCGGGGACCGATTTCGCCCCTCCCTTCGCGGCAGCATCACAGCGCCCTGGAGAAGAGGCAGGAGAGGAAGACAGCAGAGTGCCCGAGGTCTCAGAAGGTGAGCTCGGAGCAGCTGTCTTCCGTATGAGTGCTAAAAACACGGCGCCGGGTCCAGACGGGATCCCGGGGCGCGCGTGGGCGCTTGTACAGGAAGAGCTTGGGCCGCGGCTGAGGAGTCTACTCAGCCGCTGCATGGAAGAAGGACGGTTCCCCAGGCGTTGGAAGGAGGGGAAGTTGGTCCTCATCAGGAAGGAGGGGCGTCCGGCTGACCAACCTGCCGGGTACCGCCCCATTGTTTTGCTGGACGAGGCCGGCAAGCTCCTCGAGAGAGTAGTAGCGGCCCGCCTCGTCCGACATCTGGAGACGACAGGCCCGAACTTGGCCGACGAGCAGTTCGGGTTCCGAGGAGGTCGCGGCACGGTGGATGCCATATCGCGTGTCCGCGACTTGTCAGAGGAGGCGTGTTCCGCGGGAGGGGTGTTGCTTGCGGTGTCGTTGGATATATCCAACGCATTCAACACCCTCCCGTGGCCTACAATAAGGGCGGCTCTGGAGTACCATGGGGTCCCCCAGTATTTGCAGCGGCTCGTGGGGGACTACCTGTCCAACAGGGATGTCGTGTACCCGACGGCAACAGGAGAGGGGAGGACCCAGATAAACCGGGGCGTTCCGCAGGGGTCGTGCTTAGGGCCCCTGCTGTGGAATGTAGGGTATGACTGGGTCCTCCGGGGCGTTAACATGACTGGCATCGGCGTCACGTGTTACGCCGATGACACGGGGGGGGACGCACCGTGAGGCGTCAATCTTGGCCACGGCCGGCGTTGCGGCGGTCGTAGGAAGAATCCGGAGGCTGGGCCTGGAGGTGGCGCTCGAGAAATCCGAGGCCATCCTCTTTCACGGGCCTAGGAGGGCGCCACCTGCCGGCACCAACATCGTGGTGGGTGGAGTACCCATTGCTGTCGGGTCGACGCTTAAATATCTTGGCGTCGTCCTTGACAGCAGATGGAGGTTCGAGGCGCACATCCAGCGACTGAAGCCGAAGCTCCTGGGAACAGCATCCGCGTTGAGCCGGCTACTCCCGAATATCGGGGGGGGGGACGGAACCTGCCGCCGCCTATACATGGCAGTGGTGCGCTCGATGGCCCTATATGCGGCCCCGATCTGGGCGGGGACTCTTCGCCCCTTAGAGATCGCCGCCCTTCAGGGGGCCCAGAGGGTCATGGCAGTGAGGGCATGCCGCGCGTACCGGACGATCTCGCATGAAGTCGCCTGCGCGCTGGCGGGGTCACTGCCCTGGAGCATGGAGGCGGAGGTTCTGTCCTCCGTCTATTGGAGAAGGGCGCGAGCAAGAGAGCTCGGCCTGCCTCCCGCGCCCCAGGAGGTGGTGCGGTGGAGGAGGGACGCGAGGCGAGTAGCCGAGGCGTCATGGAGAGACAGTCTCCTCGCAGGGCCTGCCAGGAGGGGGGACGGCGCCATCCGGATTTTGGAGGCGATCCGTCCCGTACTCGAGCAGTGGGCCCGGCGAAGACACGGTGGCCTCACTTTTCGCCTAACGCAGGTCCTCACCGGACACGGATGTTTCGGGAGATACCTTGCTAAGGTGGCGAGAAGAGAGGCCACCCCGGAATGCCACCAGTGCGGCCGGGCGGAAGAAACCGCCCAACACGTTTTAGAGGCATGCCCGGGAGCGGAGGGGCCGCGACAGGAGTTGGTCGCAGCCATTGGAGCGGACTTGTCCTTGCCGACCATCATTTCCAAGATGGTCGCGAGCGAGGAAAACTGGAGAAGTGTGGTCGCCTTTTGCGAAATAGTAATGGCGCAACGAGAGGCTGAAGAGAGGGAGAGAGAGGTGGATCCTGCCTCCCTCCCGATCCGAAGAGTGCGAATACGGGGGCGACGCAGACTTCCCCCCCCGTCTCCGCCGGGGACCTGACCATCTTTGGTCCCCACCACAAGAGGTGGTGACGCCCTACACACACAGGGCGTCGCGCTTGCGAGCGCGGATCCGTAGACACGGACGACGGCTGATGGGGTCATGAAGGTGTACTAACTCGGAACCTTGACCCCCATCTTTAATGCCGAGGCGGAGGACATCCCGGAGTTTTAGTGGGTATGGCACGCTAAATAGTGCGAGTCCCACACTCCCCCCGACGCCCCTCCCCTTCTGGGTCGGGCATTGCACCGGGGGGGCTGGTGCCTAAATGCATTTCTCCGGGAAAAAAAAAAAAAAAAAAAAAAAAAAAAAAGGTTAGGTTAGGTTAGGTTAGGTTAGGTTAGGTTAGGTTGGGGGACCCCCCACAGAGCTTTGCGTCCACGTCGCGTTCCCCGGAAACGACCCATCTGACCACCGTAACGGAGTGGCAGATCGGGCTCGGCTAAAGTTGCTCTGTACTCAGGACTGTTATAAATTGGATTGTGTTTTATGTGTTTTGGTTTGTTCCGTTCAGGTTGAGTCGCGGTCTGCTTCGATTATGTCCAAGCAGGCGCGCGATGCTTCAGGGAGGTTCGCTGCCTCCCTGGAGAACGTAGGGACGCCCGATTTGTTGGCGGCGGAGTCGACTTACGTCGAACCCGCCTCCAACAGGGCAGCTTCGGGGGTGAGGCCTAAGGGCCCGCCCACGAAGCCAACGATGGAGGGATCCATCTCGGGCGCTGGAACCGCATCTGATGCGGGGACCGCCTCCGACATGGATCTCAGTATTGAGGGCGATGTTGGCCTGAAGCGGCCTCACTATTCTTCCTCGTTTTTCGTGCCTGGGTGCTTAGACTCAGACACGGAAAACGAGGGATCGATGATGGCCGCCAAGGTCACCACCGCGCAACGAGGAAGGAGGGCTGTGAAGACAGTGCCTCGAAGGGAGACCTTTTTGAAGCCGGCCTCGCCGGTTGATAAGGATTTGGAAGAAGCCCTACGCAAGAGGGCCTACAGGAAGGGGGCGAGCGCAGCGGTCTCTGGTCACACGACAGAGAGTGACTCTGACGTCACAGCGACCAGAGACGCAAGCGAGATGAACGCCCAAGAGCTCAGGGCCCAAGCAGGAGAGGGCCTTGCTGCCATACTAGAGGTTGCCCAGAAATCGGGTAACCTCAAAGGCGGGTACATAGCCCGCCTTAAAAGGGCCACTTCTGTCCTTCGGGACGTGGTGGACACGCTGGCAGGCAGGACGGAGGCAGAGGAGACGAGGCGTCTCCGTGCTGACAATGCGCGTCTGCGTATGGAGGTGGAGGCCTCCAAGTCTATGATGAAGGCGCTGCGGCAGGGGTACGCGGAGGCCACGGCGAAGACGAACGAGGCCGTCGCCGCTGCCACTGTCGCCGAGAACACGGCGATGCGAAAAGCTCCTCCCGCCGTCATGCAGGGAGCAGAACTAGTGGAGGAGTTGCGGCGCTCGCTGACCATCACGGTCGGCGAGATGATGAATGCCCGACTCGAGGGACTCGAGAGCCGCCTCCTCCCGGCCCCAATCTTGAGGCCACCTTTAAGGGCGGACGCTAAAAGGGCGACAGAGAGGGCAGCAGTGGTTGCTGCCCCACCTAAGCCGATACCGGCGCCGGCGCGCTACGCTGCGGTTGCAGCCAGGCCGGCCGCCCAGGCATCAAGACCGGCGCCGGCGCGCTACGCTGCGGTTGCAGCCGGGCCCGCCGCGCAGGCATCAAGACCGATGCGCTATGCTGCAGTCGCAGCCAGGCCGGCCGCACCGGCTCCAAGGCAGGCAGCCGCCGCCCCGCCGACGACAGCTCCAAGGCCGTATGTTCCCCCGGCCATGAGGGGAACACAAGAGGCGAGAAGACCCGCCCCTCCCGCTGCCCCCGTGGCTGCTCCAGCTGCTGCCCCACAGGCAGATGCCTGGACCACGGTGGGGAAGAGGAAGAGGAAGAGGGGAGGAAGGAGGAACAGGAGGAGAGGAGGAGCTGCCCCCCCTGTAAATGGGCCTGCCAGGCCCCAAGGCCCCGCGGTGGGGAATAGGGCCCCAAGAGTGGTGCAAAAGGCCCCCAAAACGGCAGCAGTCGTGCTGTCGCTGCAGCCCGACGCCGTCGAGAAGGGGGTCACCTATAAGACCCTCATCGACGAGGCGCAGACCAGGGTGGACCTGGAGGAGCTGGGTATTGACCAGCTCCGGTTCAGGACGACGGCCACGGGAGCCAGGCTCTTAGAAATAGCCGGCTCGGAACATGACGAGAAAGCAGACAGGCTCGCAACCAAATTGCGGGAAGTCTTGCCTGACGTGGCCAGCGTTTCCAGGCCCGTGAAGGTCACGGACCTGAGAATAACGGGCCTGGATGATGCCGCCACCAAGGAGAAGGTGGCGACCGCCATAGCGAGAGCGGGGGGGTGCCCAGTGCACCTCGTCAGGCCTGGCGACATTCGCCAGGCCTGGAATGGCTCCTGGTCTTGCCTCGTGGCCTGCCCGATCCCGGCTGCTCAGCTGGTGTTGGAAAAGGGCAGAATCCTCATCGGCTGGAGCTCGGTGGGTGTCACGGCAATGGGGGCGCGCCCCATGCGGTGCTATAGGTGCATGGGGCTGGGCCACACCCGCCCCCAGTGCCCCGCCGCAGCCAATCGGGGCGATCTGTGTTACCGGTGCGGGGAGGAGGGGCACAGATCCGCAAATTGCGGGAAGGTCGCGGCGCGCTGCGCGATCTGCGCCGAGGTCGGGAGGCCCTCTGGGCACATAATGGGGGGACGCAGCTGCGTCCCTCCCAAGACGAGTGGGAAGGCGGCCAACACACGGACAGTGGCCGCCCCCGAGGCCCCACGAGTGGCCTCCCCGGCGGGCGTTCGCGCATTGGCGAACGAGGTAGCTGCGATGTCTGACTAATGTCTTTAGTCAGCCATCACAGCTACCTTCAGACGAATCTCAACCACTGCGCCAGAGCGCAGGACTTGCTGATGCAGTCCCTGGCGCAGTGGCAAATTGATGTGGCCGTCGCCGCGGAGCCCTATTATGTCCCCCCCCAGCACCCTTGCTGGGCTGGGGACCTTGATGGCTCCGTGGCCATACTGAGCAGGCAGGGCGGAACCCCCCCTCTCACAGTCATCGAGAGGGGCGCGGGATACGTGGTGGCCAATTGGGGGGAGTACGCCATAATAGGAGCGTACTTCTCCCCCAATAGAACCGTCGCGGAGCTGGAGGTGTTTGTGGACCTCCTGGCCGCGGCGGTGTTAAGGCAGGCGCCACGTCAGGTCCTCTTTATGGGGGACCTGAACGCGAAGGCCCGGGACTGGGGCAACCCCTCCACTGACGCTCGCGGTGAGCTTGTCGTGGAGTGGGCAGTTGCCTCCGGGCTGACCCTTCTGAATACAGGGTCGGCCCACACGTGCGTGCGGCAGCGTGGGGGGTCCGTGGTGGACCTCTCGTTCGCCACCCCAGCAGCCGCAGCGCGTGTCCGGGCCTGGAGGGTAGAGTCGGAGGTAGAGACCCTCTCGGACCACAAGTACATAAGGTTCGAGATGGGTCCCTCCGACAGTCCGAGAGGGCCCCGCCGGGAGATGCGTGCGCACTTCCCGCGGTGGACGATGAGCCGCCTAGACGTCGAGTTGGCAGAGGAGGCGGCCGTCGTCCAGGCTTGGGTTGCGGGGCGCACGCACCCCGAGGCGGATGTCGCAGCAGGCCGTTTTAGAAATGCGTTAACGGCCATTTGCGACACCGCCATGCCGAGGGCCCGGCGCTACGAGGGGCGCCGCCAGGTCTATTGGTGGCGCCGGGAGCTCGCGGCGCTTAGGGAGGCCTGCTCAGCGGCACGGCGGCCGTATGTCCGCATCAGGAGATTGCGGCGCGGCCGCCCGGACGACCAGCTGTCAGAAGAGGAGCTGGCAGCTGAAGGCCAGCTGTATGAGGCGTACCGCGAGACGAGGCGGGCCCTACAGCTGGCGATAGGGGAGTCGAAGGCGACATCCTGGGGCGAGGCCCTGGAGGGCCTCGATAGGGACCCGTGGGGGCGCCCGTACAAGGCGGCCCGGAAAAAGTTCCGGGGCCAAGCGCCCCCCGTAGCGGAGTCCCTCGAGCCGGAGGTCCTGGAGAGGGTGCTGGTGGGTCTGTTTCCAAACAGAGACCCAGACCACACCCCTCCAGTGATGTCGCCTATCCTCCCCGAGGAGGAGGAGGTGCCGGACCCGGACTCCATCCCCCCCGTCACGGAGGTGGAGATGGAGGTTGCCGTCGCTCGGATGCACGGCAAGAGGACGGCCCCGGGACCGGACGGGGTTCCAGGTGCAGTGCTGCGGATCGCCCTAAAGTCACTGGGCGGTCCGCTTCGGGAACTGTTCAACGTATGCATCACGTCTGGACAGTTCCCGAAGATATGGAAGGACGGCCGGTTGTGCCTGCTGCGGAAGGATGGTCGGGACGCCGAGACACCTTCCGCTTACAGGCCAATCGTGCTTTTGGACGACACGGGAAAGCTCCTCGAAAGAGTCGTAGCGTCCCGGGTCGTCCAGCACCTGGAGGGCACTGGGCCCGGACTGTCCGAGGCCCAGTATGGGTTCAGGGCGGGGCGGTCGACGATAGACGCCCTGCTCTGGCTCAAAGGATGGACGCAGGCCGCGGTCGCCGAGGGGGATAAGGCGTTGGCTGTCTCGCTGGACATTGCCAACGCCTTTAACAGCCTCCCACACGCCACGATACAGGAGGCGCTCCGATACCATGGAGTGCCCCTGTATCTGAGGAGGCTGTTGGGCGACTACCTCCGCGACCGCGAGATCCTCGTGGAGGGACGCGACGGCCTGAGGCGCCGTCGCGTGGCCTGCGGCGTTCCACAGGGGTCAGTGTTGGGACCCCTGCTGTGGAACGTCGGCTACGACTGGGTGCTCCGCGGCACGCTTCCCGCAAGTCTGCGGGTCGCCTGCTACGCGGACGACACCCTAGTCGTGGCCAGGGGGAGGGACCTGGGAGCGACGCTGCGGTTGGCCACGGTGGGGACAGCCCTGGTGGTCGACCGCATCCGCTCCCTAGGACTAGAGGTTGCCCTCTCCAAGACCGAGGCCCTGTTGTTTCACGGGCCTCGGGGGGGACCCCCTCCAGGCACTCAAGTCATCCTGGACGGGGTCCCGATCCGGGTGGGGACCCAGATGAAGTACCTGGGCCTCATCCTGGATGGGAGGTGGACCTTCGGGGCCCATTTTGCAAGTCTGGCCCCGAAGGTCGTGAGTGCCGCTGCCGCACTGGGGAGGCTGCTGCCCAACGTGGGCGGCCCTAGCGCCAACTGCCGCGGGCTATACTCCGCCGTCACACGGAGTATGGCCTGCTACGGGGCGCCGGTCTGGGCGGACGCCCTCGGACGCGCCAATAAGGCCCTGCTGCGACGTCCGCAGCGGGTCATCGCGACGAGGGCGATACGCGGATACCGGACGGTGTCCTGGACGGCCGCATGCGCGCTTGCCGGAGACCCCCCCTGGGAGCTCCAAGCGGAGGTCCTCGCCGAGATATACCATCTTGTCTCGGCTAGAAGGACCCGCGGAGAGCCCCCGGATTGGGAGGAGGTAACGCGCATGCGAAGGCAGGCGCAGGCCGCCCTGATAGGGCGGTGGACGGAGGACCTGGCCCCACCGGTGCCGGGTGCGTGGACGGTGGGGGCCTTGAGACCGGTCCTCGGGGAGTGGATGCGGCGGCGGCATGGGTCGCTCACCTACCGATTGGTGCAGGTGCTTTCCGGGCATGGATGCTTCGGAAAATACCTGCACCAAATCGCTAGACGTGAGCCGACCCCAGCCTGCCACCAATGTGGGGCGCCAGAAGACACGGCGCCCCACGTGCTGGGAGTGTGTGTCGCTCTGTCAACACAGCGACACACACTCTCCGCACACATAGGGGTGGACCTGTCCCTGCCGAGCGTTATTCGTGCCATGCTCGGCAGCGACACGGCGTGGCAGGCTGTGGCCTCCTTCTGCGAATACGCAATCGCGCAGAAGGAGGCCGCGGAGCGGGTCAGGGAGGAAGATCCTCTCCTTGACCCGATCCGGCACAGGCGGAGGGGCGGTAGAAGGAGGCGTTTTGCCCGCCTCCTCCCGCCCCACTAGTAGGGTGTTTTCCCCACTAGTTGGGTTTTTCTGGGCGGTAGCAGGAGGCGTCTTTTCCGCCTCCTCCCGCCCATCTTGTGTGTATTTTCCTTTCTGGGCGGTAGCAGGGGGCGTCTTTCCCGCCTCCTCCCGCCCATTTGTGTGAACTGGGGTGAAGTGGCGGTAGAAGGAGGCGCTTGGATCGCCTCCTCCCGCCCCACCAGAAATGTGTGTGGTGTCGTGTCGGGGGGGTGTCGCTTCAAGCTGGACACCCCCTCCTATTACTTGGTGTGTTGTCGGGGCCCGGAATGTAGGAGTTCCGGGCCTCCCCGTCGGGGCGGGTAGACTATTACAGTAACCCCCACCCGTCCCACCAAAGACGGTCGACGAAGTCGATAAAAAAAAAAAAGGTTAGGTTAGGTTAGGTTAGGTTAGGTTAGGTTAGGTTAGGTTAGGTTGGGGGACCCCCCACAGAGCTTTGCGTCCACGTCGCGTTCCCCGGAAACGACCCATCTGACCACCGTAACGGAGTGGCAGATCGGGCTCGGCTAAAGTTGCTCTGTACTTCTAAGACGATATAATTGTGATTGAGTGTTTATTGTGTTTTGTTCCGTTTTGTGTTGGGTTGCGGTCTGTTGCGACATCATGTCAAAGCAGGCGCGCGATGCTTCAGGGAGGTTCGCTTCCTCCCTGGAGAATGTAGGGACGCCCGAGTTGTTGGCGGCGGAGTCGACGTACGTCGAACCCGTCTCCAGCAGGGCAGCTTCGGGGGCGAGGCCTAAGGGCCCGTCCACGAAGCAACCGAGGGAGGAATCCATTTCGGGCGCTGGGACCGCATCTGATGCTGGGACCGCCTCCGAAATGGATTTCAGTGGAGCTGAGAGCGGGACTGGCCAGAAGCGGCCGTTTTCCTCTTTCTACGTGGCTGGGTACTACGACTCAGACACGGAGACTGAGGGACCGGCGACCGCCAAGGTCACGTCCGCGCAGAGAGGGAGAGGGAGGTCTACGAAAGTAGCTCCGCGTAGGGAGACTTTTTTGAAGCCGGCCTCGCCGGTGGACAAAGAATTGGAGGAAGCCCTCCACAACAGGGCTTTGAGGAAGGGGGCGAGCGCTGCCTCTGGTCGCACGACAGAGAGTGACTCTGACGTCACAGCGACCAGAGACGCAAGCGAAATGAACGCCCAGGAGTTGAGGGCGCAAGCCGGTCAAGGACTTGCCGCCATACTAGAAGTTGCCCAAAAGTCGGGCAACTTAAAGGGCGGGTTCATCGCCCGCTTGAAGAGGGCCACCTCTGTCCTTCGGGACGTGGTTGACACCCTTGCAGGTCGGACGGAGGCAGAGGAGACACGTCGTCTCCGAGCCGACAACGCACGTCTGCGTTTGGAGGTAGAGGCCTCCAAATCTATGGTGAAGGCGCTGCGACAGGGGTACGCGGAGGCCACGGCTAAGACCAACGAGGCCGTCGCCGCAGCCACTGTCGCGGAGAACTCGGCGTCGGGGAGGGCTCCCGCCATTATTCAGGGGGCGGAGTTGGTGGAGGAGCTGCGGCGTTCGCTGACCATTACGGTCGGCGAAATGATGAACGCCCGGCTCGAAGGACTCGAGAGCCGCCTCCTTCCGGCCCAAATCATGAGGCCGCCATTGAGGGCGGACGCCAAAAGGGCGACAGAGAGGGAGGCAGTGGTTGCTGCCCCACCTAGGCCGATACCGGCGCCAGCGCGCTACGCTGCCGCCCCACCTAGGCCGATACCGGCGCCGGCGCGCTACGCTGCGGTCGCGGCCAGGCCGGCCGCGCAGGCACCGAGGCCGGCGCGCTATGCTGCGGTCGCAGCTAAGCCGGCCGCGCAGGCTCCAAGGCAGGCAGCTGCCGCCCCGCCGACGACGGCTCCAAGGCCGTATGTTCCCCCGGCCATGAGGGGAACACAAGAGGTTAGGAGACCCGCTCCTCCCGCTGCCCCCGTGGCTGCTCCAACTTCTGCCCCACAGGCAGATGCTTGGACCACGGTGGGGAAGAGGAAGAGGAAGAGGGGAGGAAGGAGGAACAGGAGGAGAGGCGGAGCTGCCCCCCCTGTAAATGGGCCTGCCAGGCCCCAAGGCCCCGCGGTGGCGAATAGGGCTCAAAGGGTGGTGCAAAAGGCCCCCAAAACGGCAGCAGTCGTGCTGTCGTTGCAGCCCGACGCCGTCGAGAAGGGGGTCACATATAGGACCCTCATCGACGAGGCGCAGACCAGGGTGGACCTGGAGGAGCTGGGTATTGACCAGCTCCGTTTCAGGACGACGGCCACGGGAGCCAGACTCTTAGAGATAGCTGGCTCCGACCACGACGACAAGGCGGACAGGCTCGCAGGCAAACTGCGGGAAGTCCTGTCCGACGTGGCCAGCGTTTCCAGGCCCGTGAAAGTCACGGACCTGAGGATAACGGGCCTGGATGATGCCGCCACCAAGGAGAAGGTGGCGGCAGCCATAGCAAAGGCGGGGGGGTGCCCAGTGCACCTCGTCAGGCCTGGCGACATTCGCCAGGCCTGGAATGGCTCCTGGTCTTGCCTCGTGGCCTGCCCGATCCCGGCTGCTCAGCTGGTGTTGGAAAAGGGCAGGATCCTCATCGGCTGGAGCTCGGTGGGCGTTACGGCGATGGGGGCGCGCCCCATGCGATGTTATAGGTGCATGGGGCTAGGCCACACCCGCCCCCAGTGCCCCGCCGCAGCCAATCGGGGCGACCTGTGTTACAGGTGCGGGGAGGAGGGGCACAGATCCGCGAATTGCGGGAAGGTCGCGGCGCGATGCGCGATCTGCGCCGAGGTCGGGAGGCCCTCTGGGCACATAATGGGGGGACGCAGCTGCGTCCCTCCCAAGACGAATGGGAAGGCGGCCAACACACGGACTGTGGCCGCCCCCGAGGCCCCACGAGTGGCCTCCCCGGCGGGCGTTCGCACATCGGCGAACGAGGTAGCTGCGATGTCTGACTAATGTCTTTAGTCAGCCATCACAGCTACCTTCAGACGAACCTCAACCACTGCGCCAGAGCTCAGGACTTGCTGATGCAGTCCCTGGCGCAGTGGCAAATTGATGTGGCCGTCGCCGCGGAGCCCTATTATGTCCCCCCCCAGCACCCTTGCTGGGCTGGGGACCTTGATGGCTCCGTGGCCATACTGAGCAGGCAGGGCGGAACCCCCCCTCTCACAGTCATCGAGAGGGGCGCGGGATACGTGGTGGCCAATTGGGGGGAGTACGCCATAATAGGAGCGTACTTCTCCCCCAATAGAACCGTCGCGGAGCTGGAGGTGTTTGTGGACCTCCTGGCCGCGGCGGTGTTAAGGCAGGCGCCACGTCAGGTCCTCTTTATGGGGGACCTGAACGCGAAGGCCCGGGACTGGGGCAACCCCTCCACCGACGCTCGCGGTGAGCTTGTCGTGGAGTGGGCAGTTGCCTCCGGGCTGACCCTCCTCAATACAGGGTCGGCCCACACGTGCGTGCGGCAGCGTGGGGGGTCCGTGGTGGACCTCTCGTTCGCCACCCCAGCAGCCGCAGCGCGTGTCCGGGCCTGGAGGGTAGAGTCGGAGGTAGAGACCCTCTCGGACCACAAGTATATAAGGTTCGAGATGGGTCCCTCCGACAGTCCGGGAGGGCCCCGCCGGGAGATGCGTGCGCACTTCCCGCGGTGGACGATGAGCCGCCTAGACGTCGAGTTGGCAGAGGAGGCGGCCGTCGTCCAAGCTTGGGTTGCGGGGCGCACGCACCCCGTGGCGGATGTCGCAGCAGGCCGTTTTAGAGATGCATTAACGGCCATTTGCGACACCGCCATGCCGAGGGCCCGCCGCTACGAGGGGCGCCGCCAGGTATATTGGTGGCGCCGGGAGATCGCGGCGCACAGGGAGGCCTGCTCAGCGGCACAGCGGCCGTACGTCCGCATCAGACGACTGCGTCGCGGCCGCACGGACGACCAGCTGTCAGCAGAGGAGCTGGCAGCTGAAGGCCAGCTGTATGAGGCGTACCGCGACGCGAAGCGGGCCCTACAGCTGGCAATAGGGGAGTCGAAGGCGACATCCTGGGGCGAGGCCCTGGAGGGCCTCGATAGGGACCCGTGGGGGCGCCCGTACAAGGCGGCCCGGAAAAAGTTCCGGGGCCAAGCGCCCCCCGTAGCGGAGTCCCTCGAGCCGGAGGTCCTGGAGAGGGTGCTGGTGGGTCTGTTTCCAAACAGAGACCCAAACCACACCCCTCCAGTGATGTCGCCTATCCTCCCCGAGGAGGAGGAGGTGCCGGACCCGGACTCCATCCCCCCCGTCACGGAGGTGGAGATGGAGGTTGCCGTCGCTCGGATGCACGGCAAGAGGACGGCCCCGGGACCGGACGGGGTTCCAGGTGCAGTGCTGCGGATCGCCCTAAAGTCACTGGGCGGTCCGCTTCGGGAACTGTTCAACGTATGCATCACGTCTGGACAGTTCCCGAAGATATGGAAGGACGGCCGGTTGTGCCTGCTGCGGAAGGATGGTCGGGACGCCGAGACACCTTCCGCTTACAGGCCAATCGTGCTCTTGGACGACACGGGAAAGCTCCTCGAAAGAGTCGTAGCGTCCCGGGTCGTCCAGCACCTGGAGGGCACTGGGCCCGGACTGTCCGAGGCCCAGTATGGGTTCAGGGCGGGGCGGTCGACGATAGACGCCCTGCTCTGGCTCAAAGGATGGACGCAGGCCGCGGTCGCCGAGGGGGATAAGGCGTTGGCTGTCTCGCTGGACATTGCCAACGCCTTTAACAGCCTCCCACACGCCACGATACAGGAGGCGCTCCGATACCATGGAGTGCCCCTGTATCTGAGGAGGCTGTTGGGCGACTACCTCCGCGACCGCGAGATCCTCGTGGAGGGACGCGACGGCCTGAGGCGCCGTCGCGTGGCCTGCGGCGTTCCACAGGGGTCAGTGTTGGGACCCCTGCTGTGGAACGTCGGCTACGACTGGGTGCTCCGCGGCACGCTTCCCGCAAGTCTGCGGGTCGCCTGCTACGCGGACGACACCCTAGTCGTGGCCAGGGGGAGGGACCTGGGAGCGACGCTGCGGTTGGCCACGGTGGGGACAGCCCTGGTGGTCGACCGCATCCGCTCCCTAGGACTAGAGGTTGCCCTCTCCAAGACCGAGGCCCTGTTGTTCCACGGGCCTCGGGGGGGACCCCCTCCAGGCACTCAAGTCGTCCTGGACGGGGTCCCGATCCGGGTGGGGACCCAGATGAAGTACCTGGGCCTCATCCTGGATGGGAGGTGGACCTTTGGGGCCCATTTTGCAAGTCTGGCCCCGAAGGTCGTGAGTGCCGCTGCCGCACTGGGGAGGCTGCTGCCCAACGTGGGCGGCCCTAGCGCCAACTGCCGCGGGCTATACTCCGCCGTCACACGGAGTATGGCCTGCTACGGGGCGCCGGTCTGGGCGGACGCCCTCGGACGCGCCAATAAGGCCCTGCTGCGACGTCCGCAGCGGGTCATCGCGACGAGGGCGATACGCGGATACCGGACGGTGTCCTGGACGGCCGCATGCGCGCTTGCCGGAGACCCCCCCTGGGAGCTCCAAGCGGAGGTCCTCGCCGAGATATACCATCTTGTCTCGGCTAGAAGGACCCGCGGAGAGCCCCCGGATTGGGAGGAGGTAACGCGCATGCGAAGGCAGGCGCAGGCCGCCCTGATAGGGCGGTGGACGGAGGACCTGGCCCCACCGGTGCCGGGTGCGTGGACGGTGGGGGCCTTGAGACCGGTCCTCGGGGAGTGGATGCGGCGGCGGCATGGGTCGCTCACCTACCGATTGGTGCAGGTGCTTTCCGGGCATGGATGCTTCGGAAAATACCTGCACCAAATCGCTAGACGTGAGCCGACCCCAGCCTGCCACCAATGTGGGGCGCCGGAAGACACGGCGCCCCACGTGCTGGGAGTGTGTGTCGCTCTGTCAACACAGCGACACACACTCTCCGCACACATAGGGCTGGACCTGTCCCTGCCGAGCGTAATAACAGCAATGCTCGGCAGCGACACGGCGTGGCAGGCTGTGGCCTCCTTCTGCGAATACGCAATCGCGCAGAAGGAGGCCGCGGAGCGGGTCAGGGAGGAAGATCCTCTCCTTGACCCGATCCGGCACAGGCGGAGGGGCGGTAGAAGGAGGCGTTTTGCCCGCCTCCTCCCGCCCCACTAGTAGGGTGTTTTCCCCACTAGTTGGGTTTTTCTGGGCGGTAGTAGGAGGCGTCTTTTCCGCCTCCTCCCGCCCATTTTGTGTGTATTTTCCCTTTCTGGGCGGTAGCAGGAGGCGTCTTTCTCGCCTCCTCCCGCCCACTTGTGTTAACTAGGGTGAAGTGGCGGTAGAAGGAGGCGCTTGGATCGCCTCCTCCCGCCCCACCAGAAATGTGTGTGGTGTCGTGTCGGGGGGGTGTCGCTTCAAGCTGGACACCCCCCCCTATTGTTTGGTGTGTTGTCGGGGCCCGGAATGTAGGAGTTCCGGGCCTCCCCGTCGGGGCGGGTGGGTAGACTATTACAGTAACCCCCACCCGTCCCACCAAAGACGGACGACGAAGTGTTTAAAAAAAAAAAAAAAAAAAAAAAAGGTTAGGTTAGGTTAGGTTGGGGTGGGGTGCGAGATCCGGTAACCTCCTCGTGTGCCTGATTGCTGCTTGTCCCCTTTGGATACGTTCGGGGGGGAACGGCAGCCGTCGGGCCTGGTGCACCCTGGTAACGACGTTAGATAAAATCTCCTTGTTGGGGGGCTTTGTCTAACGTCGGCCAATAACCGGATACAGGGGTCCACAACATCGGACCCCAGGAGGGGCGAAGTTGCCCGTGGTGGGCCCAATGCCGGCGTCCTGGATAGTCCGGGTAGCGACGGTTGCGGGCGGTGCAGCCTTGATTGGTTGCGGGGCTCGGTCGGCGTCTCGGCGGTATTGCTGAGTAGCGGCGACGCGAGTCGGAGGCGGCGGGGACCACGTGGTCACCGCCGGCGAACTCGCCGGAAGGTGAGGGGCTTGCCGGACGGATAGGGGCTTGCCCAAGTGGAGACAACCACGGTAAAAAACCAGTCGACGTGGAGGGGAAAGGCCGGTATGCCTATAAACTGCCACTCTTCAAATGGCCGGTGTTCAAGAGATTGATCTACCCCAGGAGGGTACCAGCGGTGATGCCGCTGGAGAATCCCTCGGTGCTTCGGCATCCTGCCCCTCGTATTCTGGGGGGGGCAAGCATCGCCAGGAGAAGAATATAGTCATGGGAGGAAGTGTCAAGGGAGGGAGAGAGTTGGAGGTACGGCTGGAGAGGCTGAGTAGCAGCAAGCCGCATCGCGACGCGTCGGGGAGGTTCCGGAGAAACCCTTTTAGGGGTCTTTCCGGAACCTCTCTGATAGTGTCGGATGATTCCGTGGAGGTGCCGGATTCCGATGATACGGGATCCGTCACCTCGATGGAATCATCTCTGGACAGGAGAGGTGGTGGTGTTCACCGTAAGAGGCCGGCCTCTTCGGTACTCGCGCCCGGGCGGCTATGCTCGGGCTCGGAGGCCGAGGGGGTGGCGGCTGCTAAGGTGAACACCGCCAGAAGAGGGAAGGCGAGGCCGGCGGGTGTCCCACCTAGGGACGCCTTTGTCAGGCCCCGCACAACACCGGACGAGACTTTGGAGGAAGTGTTGCGCCGCAGGCCCTTCAGGAGGCCTGCTGCTGAGGGCTCCGACCCTGCGATGAGCACCGGAAGTGAATCCGGTGCTGCCGCGATCGCCGGAGACCCCAGCACTATGGACGCGCAGCAATTGAGGGCGCGGGCGGGCGAGAATGTTGCCCGTATACTTGAGGTTGCGTTGAAATCCAAGAACCTCAAGGGGGAGTTTATCGCCCGCCTGAAAAGGTCTGCCTCGGAGTTAAGCGAGGTTGTCGACACCCTTGCGGGGCGGACCGAAAAGGAGGAGACGCGGCTGCTGAGAGCAGAAAACCGCTGCCTGCGACTAGACGTGGAGTCGCTGAAGGCGGAGGTGAAGGCGCTGCGAAGCGCTTTCGTCGAAGCCAAAGCGAGCGCGGCAGCGGCTGCTACATCTGCGGCTGCCAAGGACGCGATGCCGGCCCCCTCTACCATCTTGGGGGCTGAAGTTGTGGAGGAGCTGAGGCGCTCCTTGATCTCAACCATCGGGCAGATGTTGAATGCCCGATTTGATGGGATCCAGGACCGCCTCCTGCCTGCTCCGGTGCTGCGGCCACCGCTGAAGGCGGATGCCAGGAGGGCGGCGACGGACACCGCCCCGCCGGCTGTGCCTGCGCCCAAACCGGCCCGTATACCTGCCCCCAGTGTGGGCGGGGGGGCTGGAGGTGCAAAGGCTGCTGCTGCCACGGTGGCACCGGCACCGGTAATTACGGTCCCTGCCACCGTTCCCCAAGTTGAGACCTGGGCAACGGTGGTAAGGAAGGGTAAAGGGAAGGGCAAGGGGAAGGGGACTGCTCCCCCTCCCGCTGCGAAGAAGAAGGCGCCTGCCCCTGTGGCAAGGGCGAAAGCCCCCACCACGATTGGGGCCAAGGCGAAGGCCCCCACTACATCTGGGGCCAGGGCGGCAACAACACCTGCCGCCCCAAAAAGGAGGAGAAAGGCACCTGCTAGGCCTCCCGCGACCGCGGCTGTGGTTCTCACGCTGAGGCCTGAGGCCGCGGAAGAGGGAGTCACCTACATGAGGGTGATCCAGAGGGCGCAAGATGAGGTTGATATCGATGCGCTCGAGATCGACCACATCAGCTTTCGCCGGACGGCGACGGGGGCCCGGATGCTTGAGGTATCCGGGCCGGACATGGACGAGAAGGCGGACAAGCTCGCGGAGAAGCTCCGCGAGATTGTGTCCGAAGTGGCGGTCGTCGCGAGGCCCGTCAAGTCCGTTGATCTTCGGATCACGGGCATGGACGACGGCGCCACTAGGGAGGCTGTGGAAAGGGCGGTCGCAGAGGCGGGGAGCTGCGCAACGCAGAAAGTTAAGGCCGGGATGATCAATCCTGGCTTTAACGGCGCGGGCTCCGTCCGGGTGTCTTGCCCTGTGGAAGCGGCCGAACGGCTGCTGAAAAAGGGCAGACTACGGATAGGTTGGAGCACGGTGCGGGTGTACAACCTGGGAGTGCGTCCCATGCGCTGTCATAGGTGTATGGGACTTGGTCACACCCGCATCCAGTGCCCCGCCTCAGCGGACAGGGGTGCCCTATGTTTCCGTTGCGGAGACACGGGCCACCGTATGGCGGAGTGCAGGAGGGCCGACCCACGCTGCGCAATCTGCGCGGAATCCGGTCGGCCTTCCGGGCACGTGATGGGGGGACGCAGCTGTGTCCCTCCCAGGACGCGGGGGAAGGCCAAGTTGGCTACCCCCCTCGTCGGAGGTGTTCGATACACGTTCGACAGGGAGGCGGGAATGTCCGAATGATCTTCGGATCATTCGGACATTAACGCCTCCCCTGATTGTAAACTTGGATGGCAAGGGGTTGCCTTTACAGCGACCTCGGGCCATCCCGGTATTTCGGGGTCTGGCGGGGGGGCATGGGGGCCCTCGCCAGCTTGTATAGCCCCGCTCGTCGGTGAGGGGTTTCCTCCTATGAGCCAGGAAACCCCTCCTAGGTCTGCGGCCCAGCACCTGGGGCCTGCCGCCGGGGGACGGGGAAGTAGAATGCTACGCATACCCGGAACCGTCCCCCCCACATTAACTTTGCTTGGCGGCCAGGATTGCTCATCGTGGTGGTTTTAGTTAGGGTGCAAGTCCCACATAACCATTCGGCTGACCCCATCGGCCGAATGGTATCATTAGATTTCCCCACGTAAAAAAAAAAAAAAAAAAAAAAAAAAAAAAAAAAAAGGTTAGGTTGGGGTGCGAGATGGGGGACCCCCCACAGAGCTTTGCGTCCACGTCGCGTCCCCTGGAAACGACCCATCTGACCACCGTAACGGAGTGGCAGATCGGGCTCGGCTAAAGTTGCTCTGTACTCAGGACTGTATTAATTGGATTGTGTTGTATGTTCTTTGGTTTGTTCCGTTTTGGGTGAGTCGCGGTCTGCTTTGATTATGTCTAAGCAGGCGCGCGATGCTTCAGGGAGGTTCGCTTCCTCCCTGGAGAACGTAGGGTCGCCCGAGTTGTTGGCGGCGGAGTCGACGTACGTCGAACCCGCCTCCAACAGGGCAGCTTCGGGGGTGAGGCCTAAGGGCCCGTCCACGAAGCCACCGACGGAGGGATCCATTTCGGGCGCTGGAACCGCATCTGATGCGGGGACCGCCTCCGAAATGGATTTTAGTGGAGTTGAGGGCGATGTAGGCCTGAAGCGGCCTTATTCTTCCTCGTTTTTCGTGCCTGGGTACTTAGACTCAGACACGGAAACCGAGGGATCGATGGCCGCCAAGGTCGGCACCGCGATGAGAGGGAGAAGAGCTGGTAAGGTAGCTTCGAGGGATACTTTCCTGAAGCCGGCTGCGCCGAAGGATGGAGAGTTGGAGCAGGTTCTGCGTGGTAGAGCCTACAAGAAGGGGGCTAGCAAGGCCCAACAAGGTCGCGACACGTCTGGGAGTGACTCAGACGTTGTCCAATTTGCCAGAGATGCTGGCACCATGAATGCCCAGCAGTTGAGGGCCCAGGCAGGAGAAGGCATTGCTGCCATCCTGGAAGTGGCCTCAAAATCGGGCAATCTGAAGGGAGAATTTGTGGGTCGCCTGAAAAGGGCGTCGACAGTTTTGAGGGAGGTAGTAGATACCCTTGCGGGTAGGACTGAGGCGGAGGAAACCCGTCGCCTAAGGGCGGAGAACGGTCGCCTCCGACTCGAAGTGGAGGGCGCCAAGGCGGAAGTGAAGGCGTTGCGTCGCGGATTTGCGGAGGCTCAGACCCGCACCGCTGAGGCCATAGCCGCCGCCTCCTCCACGGTGAACAACAGGGAGGTGCAGCAGGCTCCGTCTGTCCTGCAGCAGATGGATTTGGTGGAGGAGCTCAGGAGATCCCTGACCATCACGGTCGGGGAGATGATGAGCGCTCGTTTTGAAGGGTTGGAGAGCCGTTTGCTCCCAGCCCCGGTTCTGCGTCCGCCACTTAGGGCGGATGCCAAAAGGGAGGCAGAAAGGGCGGCAGAGGCTGCCGCCCCTACCAGGCCGATACTGGCGCCGGGCCGCGCGCGCTACGCTACAGTGGCAGCGAGGCCAGTCGCGCAGGCCCCTAGGCCGATCGTGCAGGCCCCAAGGCCGGCTGTGCAGGCACCAAGGCCAGCAGTGCAGGCCCCGAGGCCTATCGTGCAGGCCCCAAGGCCAGCTGTTCAGGCCCCAAGGCCAGTTGTACAGGCCCCAAGGCCGGTTGTGCAGGCCCCGAGGCCAATCGTTCAGGCCCA
Organism: Opisthograptis luteolata; assembly: GCA_931315375.2. NCBI lineage: Eukaryota > Metazoa > Arthropoda > Insecta > Lepidoptera > Geometridae > Opisthograptis > Opisthograptis luteolata. Next base: position 13,069,347 of record OV928045.1, read on the forward strand.
GAGGCCGTTCATGGCCTCTCAGACACAGGGTACGAGAAGACCTGCCCCTCCAGCCCCCGCCGTCGCCGCCCCTGTCGCTGCCCAACAGGGAGACTGGGAGACGGTCACGAGGAAGAGGAGGAGGAGAAGGAACAGGGGGAGAGGAAGGAGGACTGCCGTGGAGGCGTCTTCAGCTGCGCCTCGCGCCCCGGTCGCCAGGCCGAGTAAGGCCTCCAGGCAACCCAGGACGGCGCAAGTGGCCCCCAAAACGGCGGCTGTGGTTTTATCGCTGCAGCCCGACGCCGTCAAGAAGGGGGTCACTTATAAGGCCCTTATTGATGAGGCGCAGACAAAGGTGGACCTAGAGGAGCTGGGCATAGACCAGATCCGCTTTAGAACGACGGCCACGGGAGCCAGGCTCTTGGAGATACCTGGCTCCGAACATGACGAAAAGGCAGACAGGCTCGCAGGCAAACTGCGGGAGGTCCTGTCTGACGTAGCCAACGTTTCCAGGCCCGTGAAGGTCACGGACCTCAGGATAACGGGCCTGGACGATGCCGCCACCAAAGAGAAGGTGGCGGTAGCCGTAGCAATGGCGGGGGGGTGCGAAGTGCACCTAGTTAGGCCTGGCGATATCCGCCAGGCCTGGAATGGCTCCTGGTCATGCCTTGTGGCCTGCCCCATCCCGGCTGCCAAGCTGGTGTTGGAAAAGGGCAGGCTCCTCATCGGCTGGAGTTCGGTGGGCGTCATGGATATGGGGGCGCGCCCCATGCGGTGTTATAGGTGCATGGGGCTGGGCCACACCCGCCCCCAGTGCCCCGCCGCAGCCAATCGGGGCGATCTGTGCTACCGGTGTGGGGAGGAGGGGCACAGATCCGCGAACTGCGGGAAGGTCGCGGCACACTGCGCGATCTGCGCCGAGGTCGGGAGGCCCTCTGGGCACATTATGGGGGGTCGCAGCTGCGTCCCTCCGAAGACGAAAGGAAAGGTGGCCACAACACGGACAGTGGCCGCCCCTGAGGCCCCACGAGTGGCCTCCCCGGCGGGCGTTCGCACACAGGCGAACGAGGAGGTTGCGATGTCTGACTAATGTCTTTAGTCAGCCATCGCAGCTTCCTTCAGACGAACCTCAACCACTGCGCCAGAGCTCAGGACTTGCTGATGCAGTCCCTGGCGCAGTGGCAAATTGATGTGGCCGTCGCCGCGGAGCCCTATTATGTCCCCCCCCAACACCCTTGTTGGGCTGGGGACCTTGATGGCTCCGTGGCCATATTGAGCAGGCAGGACGGAACCCCCCCTCTCACAGTCATCGAGAGGGGCGCGGGGTACGTGGTGGCCAATTGGGGGGAGTACGCCATAATAGGAGCGTACTTCTCCCCCAATAGAACCGTCGCGGAGCTGGAGGCGTTTGTTGACCTCCTGGCCGCGGCGGTGTTAAGACTGGCGCCACGTCAGGTCCTCTTCATGGGGGACCTGAACGCGAAGGCCCGGGACTGGGGCAACCCCTCCACCAACGCTCGCGGTGAGCTTGTCGTGGAGTGGGCAGTTGCCTCCGGGCTGACCCTCCTAAATACAGGGTCGGCCCACACGTGCGTGCGGCACAATGGGGGGTCCGTGGTGGATATCTCTTTCGCCACCCCAGCAGCCGCCGCGCGTGTCCGGGCCTGGAGGGTAGAGTCGGAGGTTGAGACCCTCTCGGACCACAAGTACATAAGGTTCGAGATGGGTCCCTCCGACAATCCGGGAGGCCCTCGCCGGGAGTTGCGTGCGCACTTCCCGCGATGGACGATGAGCCGCCTAGACGTAGAGTTGGCAGAGGAGGCGGCCATCGTTCAAGCTTGGGTTGCGGGGCGCACACACCCCGAGGCGGATGTCGCAGCAGGCCGTTTTCGAGATTCGTTAACGGCCATATGCGACACCGCCATGCCGAGGGCCCGCCGCTACGAGGGGCGCCGCCAGGTATATTGGTGGCGCCGGGAGATTGCGGCGCTTAGGGAGACCTGCTCAGCGGCACGGCGGCCGTATGTCCGCATCAGGAGACTGCGGCGCGGCCGCCCGGACGACCAGCTGTCAGCAGAGGAGCTGGCAGCTGAAGGCCAGTTGTACGAGGCGTACCGCGATGCGAAGATGGCCCTACAACTGGCTATAGGGGAGGCGAAGGCGAACTCCTGGGGCGAGGCCCTGGAGGGCCTCGACAGGGACCCGTGGGGGCGCCCGTACAAGGCGGCCCGGAAAAAGTTCCGGGGCCAGGCGCCCCCTGTAGCGGAGTCCCTAGAGCCGGAGGTCCTGGAGAGGGTGATGGTGGGTCTGTTCCCGAACAGAGACCCAGACCACACCCCTCCAGTGATGTCGCCTGTCCTCCCCGAGGAGGAGGAGGTGCTGGACCCGGACTCCATCCCCCCCGTCACGGAGGCGGAGATGGAGGTTGCCGTCGCTCGATTGCACGGCAAGAGGACGGCCCCGGGACCAGACGGGGTTCCAGGTGCGGTGCTGCGGATCGCCCTCAAGTCACTGGGCGATCCGCTTCGGGAACTGTTCAACGTATGTATCACGTCTGGACAGTTCCCGAAGATATGGAAGGACGGACGGTTGTGCCTGCTGCGGAAGGATGGTCGGGATGCCGAGACACCTTCCGCCTACAGGCCAATCGTCCTTCTGGACGACACGGGAAAGCTCCTCGAAAGAGTCGTAGCATCCCGAGTCGTCCAGCACCTGGAGGGCACTGGGCCCGGACTGTCCGAGGCCCAGTACGGGTTCAGGGCAGGGCGGTCGACGATAGACGCCCTGCTCTGGCTCAAGGGCTGGACGCAGGCCGCGGTCGCCGAGGGGGATAAGGCGTTGGCTGTCTCGCTGGACATTGCCAACGCCTTTAACAGCCTCCCACACGCCACGATACAGGAGGCGCTCCGATACCATGGAGTGCCCCTGTATCTGAGGAGGCTGCTGGGCGACTACCTCCGCGACCGCGAGGTCCTCGTGGAGGGACGCGACGGCCTGAGGCGCCGTCGCGTGGCCTGCGGCGTTCCACAGGGGTCAGTGTTGGGACCCCTGCTGTGGAACGTTGGCTACGACTGGGTGCTCCGCGGCACGCTTCCCGCAAGTCTGCGGGTCGCCTGCTACGCGGACGACACCCTAGTCGTAGCCAGGGGGAGGGACCTGGTAGCGACGCTGCGGTTGGCCACGGTGGGGACAGCCCTGGTGGTCGACCGCATCCGCTCCCTTGGATTGGAGGTAGCCCTCTCCAAGACCGAGGCCCTACTATTCCATGGGCCTCGGGGGGGACCCCCTCCAGGCACACGAGTCATCCTGGACGGGGTCCCGATCCGGGTGGGGCTCCAGATGAAGTACCTGGGCCTCATCCTGGACGGGAGGTGGACCTTCGGGGCCCATTTTGCAAGTCTGGCCCCGAAGGTCGTGAGTGCCGCTGCCGCTCTGGGGAGGTTGCTGCCCAATGTGGGCGGCCCCAACGCCACCTGCCGCGGGCTATACTCCGCCGTCACACGGAGTATGGCCTGCTACGGGGCACCGGTTTGGGCGGACGCCCTCGGTCGCGCGAACAAGGCCCTGCTGCGGCGTCCGCAGCGGGTCATCGCGACGAGGGCGATACGAGGATACCGAACGGTGTCCTGGACGGCCGCATGCGCGCTCGCCGGAGACCCCCCCTGGGAGCTCCAAGCGGAAGTCCTCGCCGAGATATATCACTTTATCTCGGCTAGAAGGACCCGCGGCGAGCCCCCGGATTGGGAGGAGGTCACGCGCATGCGGAGGCAGGCGCAGGCCGCCCTAATTGGGCGGTGGACGGAGGACCTGGCCCCACCGGTGCCAGGTGAGTGGACGGTGGGGGCTATAAGGCCGGTCCTCGAGGGGTGGATGCGGCGGCGGCACGGGGCGCTCACCTACCGATTGGTGCAGGTGCTTTCCGGGCATGGATGCTTTGGAAAGTACCTGCATCAAATCGCTAGGCGTGAGCGGACCCCAGCCTGCCACCAATGTGGGGCGCCAGAAAACACGGCGCCCCACGTGCTGGGAGTGTGTGTCGCTCTATCAACACAGCGACACACACTCTCATCACACGTAGGGGGGAACCTGTCCCTGCCGAGCATTGTTATGCAAATGCTCGGCAGTGAGACTGTGTGGCAGGCGATGGCCTCCTTCTGCGAATACGCAATCGCGCAGAAGGAGGCCGCGGAACGGGTCAGGGAGGCAGATCCGCTCTCTGACCCAATCCGACACAGGCGGAGGGGCGGTAGAAGGAGGCGTTTTGCCCGCCTCCTCCCGCCCCACTAGTAGATAGTTGGGTGCAGTGGCGGTCGAAGGAGGCGTTCTGCTCGCCTCCTCCCGCCCCACCATAAAAGGTGTAGGTGTAGTGGCGGTTGAAGGGGGCGTTCTTTGATCGCCTCCTCCCGCCCCACCAAAAAGGTGTGGTCGTCGTATTGGGGGGGCGTCGCTTCAAGTTAGACGCCCCCCAGGTGCTTAGTGTTGTGGGGCCCGGAATGTTTGAGTTCCGGGCCTCTCCGTTGGGACGGGTGGGTAGACTGTTACAGCGACCCCCACCCGTCCCGCCAAGACGGAGGGAGTAGGAATTAAAAAAAAAAAAAAAAAAAAAAAAAAAAAAAAAAAAAAAAAAAAAAAAAAAAAGGTTGGGGTGCGAGATCCGGTAACCTCCTCGTGTGCCTGATGGCTGCTTGTCCCTTTGCGATGCGTCCCGAGGGGAACGGCAGCCGTCGGGCCTGGTGCACCCTGGAAACGGAACGAGATACAATTTCTTTGGGAGGTACTGCCTCCTGAAGGGTTTTATCTCGGAACGGCCAATAACCGGATACCAGTCGGGGGGAGGGGTAGTCGTCTGAGGGGCCAGCGGGCCCAGTTGGCTAATCACCAAATGGGGATTGCACCCCGCGGACGGCTACAACTCCTTCCGGCTATTGGGGATTGGGGGGCCATCATCCGGGGAGAGGTGGGCGTCGTCACTGGCACTAGCCTGTGGGGACGCCAACCTCTCTTCTCCATTTTCATCTCATACAGGGCACGTTTGAGTCGTGTTAGTGACGATGTCTCATCTATCATCCATCGTTTCGTACTCTGGCGGCAGATCAGCAACCTCTCCTTCGGGAGACGTTGTTGTCGTGCCAACGGGGTGCCGCGAGACTGCGGTCTCGCGGCCGTGTGGCGGATTGTTGTATGGGCTGTAAAGGCTCGCGCACTCTCCGCCTGGGATCTCGGACTGATTGAATGGGCTGTAATGGCCAGTGCACAGTCTGTAAGGAGGGTTTTATTGGGCGAGGGTGCCCCCCCAAGCACCATACTCGTCGGTAAAAACCTCGCCGTGTGGCTGCGCGTACTTGTATGCAAAGCCTGGCAAGAAGGGAAAACAACGTTCTCCTCGAACGTGAGACTGATTGAATGGGTCGTAAAGGCCAGTGCACTGTCTCTGTTCGGAGGGTCTTTGACCGGACGGGAGCGCCTGGCGGGCGCTGGACGTTGATGGTAAAGGCCCTCATGAGGCGGCATACGGTTCTCGTATGCTGCTCAGGATTGAGCTTGTTTTCCTAGAGCAAGGGTCTGCGTAGCCCCCTCGGGCGAAGCGGATATCGACTGAACGTGAGTTATGGCTGATATGCGAAAGCTCGGGCCCACGACTCTGTTCAACAGTTGTGCCGTCGATCACACGTTGGTTTTTTAGTGCGGTTGGAGTCCCACATAACCAGGTTCCCACTAATTGCGTGTGGGCTGGTATCCATGACGGATTTTCCCAACGTTAAAAAAAAAAAAAAAAAAAAGGTTAGGTTAGGTTGGGGTGCGAGATCCGGTAACCTCCTCGTGTGCCTGATGGCTGCTTGTCCCTTTGCGATGCGTCCCGAGGGGAACGGCAGCCGTCGGGCCTGGTGCACCCTGGAAACGGAACGAGATACAATTTCTTTGGGAGGTACTGCCTCCTGAAGGGTTTTATCTCGGAACGGCCAATAACCGGATACCAGTCGGGGGGAGGGGTAGTCGTCTGAGGGGCCAGCGGGCCCAGTTGGCTAACCACCAAATGGGGATTGCACCCCGCGGACGGCTACAACTCCTTCCGGCTATTGGGGATTGGGGGGCCATCATCCGGGGAGAGGTGGGCGTCGTCACTGGCACTAGCCTGTGGGGACGCCAACCTCTCTTCTCCATTTTCATCTCATACAGGGCACGTTTGAGTCGTGTTAGTGACGATGTCTCATCTATCATCCATCGTTTCGTACTCTGGCGGCAGATCAGCAACCTCTCCTTCGGGAGACGTTGTTGTCGTGCCAACGGGGTGCCGCGAGACTGCGGTCTCGCGGCCGTGTGGCGGATTGTTGTATGGGCTGTAAAGGCTCGCGCACTCTCCGCCTGGGACCTCGGACTGATTGAATGGGCTGTAATGGCCAGTGCACAGTCTGTAAGGAGGGTTTTATTGGGCGAGGGTGCCCCCCAAGCACCATACTCGTCGGTAAAAACCTCGCCGTGTGGCTGCGCGTACTTGTATGCAAAGCCTGGCAAGAAGGGAAAACAACGTTCTCCTCGAACGTGAGACTGATTGAATGGGTCGTAAAGGCCAGTGCACTGTCTCTGTTCGGAGGGTCTTTGACCGGACGGGAGCGCCTGGCGGGCGCTGGACGTTGATGGTAAAGGCCCTCATGAGGCGGCATACGGTTCTCGTATGCTGCTCAGGATTGAGCTTGTTTTCCTAGAGCAAGGGTCTGCGTAGCCCCCTCGGGCGAAGCGGATATCGACTGAACGTGAGTTATGGCTGATATGCGAAAGCTCGGGCCCACGACTCTGTTCAACAGTTGTGCCGTCGATCACACGTTGGTTTTTTAGTGCGGTTGGAGTCCCACATAACCAGGTTCCCACTAATTGCGTGTGGGCTGGTATCCATGACGGATTTTCCCAACGTTAAAAAAAAAAAAAAAAAAAAAAAAAAAAAAAAAAAAAAAAAAAAAAGGTTAGGTTAGGTTGGGGTGCGAGATCCGGTAACCTCCTCGTGTGCCTGATGGCTGCTTGTCCCTTTGCGATGCGTCCCGAGGGGAACGGCAGCCGTCGGGCCTGGTGCACCCTGGAAACGGAACGAGATACAATTTCTTTGGGAGGTACTGCCTCCTGAAGGGTTTTATCTCGGAACGGCCAATAACCGGATACCAGTCGGGGGGAGGGGTAGTCGTCTGAGGGGCCAGCGGGCCCAGTTGGCTAACCACCAAATGGGGATTGCACCCCACGGACGGCTACAACTCCTTCTGGCTATTGGGGATTGGGGGGCCATCATCCGGGGAGAGGTGGGCGTCGTCGCTGGCACTAGCCTGTGGGGACGCCAACCTTTCTTCTCCATTTTCATCTCATACAGGGCACGTTTGAGTCGTGTTAGTGACGATGTCTCATCTATCATCCATCGTTTCGTACTCTGGCGGCAGATCAGCAACCTCTCCTTCGGGAGACGTTGTTGTCGTGCCAACGGGGTGCCGCGAGACTGCGGTCTCGCGGCCGTGTGGCGGATTGTTGTATGGGCTGTAAAGGCTCGCGCACTCTCCGCCTGGGATCTCGGACTGATTGAATGGGCTGTAATGGCCAGTGCACAGTCTGTAAGGAGGGTTTTATTGGGCGAGGGTGCCCCCCAAGCACCATACTCGTCGGTAAAAACCTCGCCGTGTGGCTGCGCGTACTTGTATGCAAAGCCTGGCAAGAAGGGAAAACAACGTTCTCCTCGAACGTGAGACTGATTGAATGGGTCGTAAAGGCCAGTGCACTGTCTCTGTTCGGAGGGTCTTTGACCGGACGGGAGCGCCTGGCGGGCGCTGGACGTTGATGGTAAAGGCCCTCATGAGGCGGCATACGGTTCTCGTATGCTGCTCAGGATTGAGCTTGTTTTCCTAGAGCAAGGGTCTGCGTAGCCCCCTCGGGCGAAGCGGATATCGACTGAACGTGAGTTATGGCTGATATGCGAAAGCTCGGGCCCACGACTCTGTTCAACAGTTGTGCCGTCGATCACACGTTGGTTTTTTAGTGCGGTTGGAGTCCCACATAACCAGGTTCCCACTAATTGCGTGTGGGCTGGTATCCATGACGGATTTTCCCAACGTTAAAAAAAAAAAAAAAAAAAAAAAAAAAAAGGTTAGGTTAGGTTAGGTTAGGTTGGGGTGCGAGATCCGGTAACCTCCTCGTGTGCCTGATGGCTGCTTGTCCCTTTGCGATGCGTCCCGAGGGGAACGGCAGCCGTCGGGCCTGGTGCACCCTGGAAACGGAACGAGATACAATTTCTTTGGGAGGTACTGCCTCCTGAAGGGTTTTATCTCGGAACGGCCAATAACCGGATACCAGTCGGGGGGAGGGGTAGTCGTCTGAGGGGCCAGCGGGCCCAGTTGGCTAACCACCAAATGGGGATTGCACCCCACGGACGGCTACAACTCCTTCCGGCTATTGGGGATTGGGGGGCCATCATCCGGGGAGAGGTGGGCGTCGTCGCTGGCACTAGCCTGTGGGGACGCCAACCTTTCTTCTCCATTTTCATCTCATACAGGGCACGTTTGAGTCGTGTTAGTGACGATGTCTCATCTATCATCCATCGTTTCGTACTCTGGCGGCAGATCAGCAACCTCTCCTTCGGGAGACGTTGTTGTCGTGCCAACGGGGTGCCGCGAGACTGCGGTCTCGCGGCCGTGTGGCGGATTGTTGTATGGGCTGTAAAGGCTCGCGCACTCTCCGCCTGGGATCTCGGACTGATTGAATGGGCTGTAATGGCCAGTGCACAGTCTGTAAGGAGGGTTTTATTGGGCGAGGGTGCCCCCCAAGCACCATACTCGTCGGTAAAAACCTCGCCGTGTGGCTGCGCGTACTTGTATGCAAAGCCTGGCAAGAAGGGAAAACAACGTTCTCCTCGAACGTGAGACTGATTGAATGGGTCGTAAAGGCCAGTGCACTGTCTCTGTTCGGAGGGTCTTTGACCGGACGGGAGCGCCTGGCGGGCGCTGGACGTTGATGGTAAAGGCCCTCATGAGGCGGCATACGGTTCTCGTATGCTGCTCAGGATTGAGCTTGTTTTCCTAGAGCAAGGGTCTGCGTAGCCCCCTCGGGCGAAGCGGATATCGACTGAACGTGAGTTATGGCTGATATGCGAAAGCTCGGGCCCACGACTCTGTTCAACAGTTGTGCCGTCGATCACACGTTGGTTTTTTAGTGCGGTTGGAGTCCCACATAACCAGGTTCCCACTAATTGCGTGTGGGCTGGTATCCATGACGGATTTTCCCAACGTTAAAAAAAAAAAAAAAAAAAAAAAAAAAAAAAGGTTAGGTTAGGTTAGGTTAGGTTGGGGTGTCAGGTGGGGGACCCCCCACAGAGCTTTGCGTCCACGTCGCGTTCCCCGGAAACGACCCATCTGACCACCGTAACGGAGTGGCAGATCGGGCTCGGCTAAAGTTGCTCTGTACTCAGGACTGTTATAAATTGGATTGTGTTTTATGTGTTTTGGTTTGTTCCGTTCAGGTTGAGTCGCGGTCTGCTTCGATTATGTCCAAGCAGGCGCGCGATGCTTCAGGGAGGTTCGCTGCCTCCCTGGAGAACGTAGGGACGCCCGATTTGTTGGCGGCGGAGTCGACTTACGTCGAACCCGCCTCCAACAGGGCAGCTTCGGGGGTGAGGCCTAAGGGCCCGCCCACGAAGCCAACGATGGAGGGATCCATCTCGGGCGCTGGAACCGCATCTGATGCGGGGACCGCCTCCGACATGGATCTCAGTATTGAGGGCGATGTTGGCCTGAAGCGGCCTCACTATTCTTCCTCGTTTTTCGTGCCTGGGTGCTTAGACTCAGACACGGAAAACGAGGGATCGATGATGGCCGCCAAGGTCACCACCGCGCAACGAGGAAGGAGGGCTGTGAAGACAGTGCCTCGAAGGGAGACCTTTTTGAAGCCGGCCTCGCCGGTTGATAAGGATTTGGAAGAAGCCCTACGCAAGAGGGCCTACAGGAAGGGGGCGAGCGCAGCGGTCTCTGGTCACACGACAGAGAGTGACTCTGACGTCACAGCGACCAGAGACGCAAGCGAGATGAACGCCCAAGAGCTCAGGGCCCAAGCAGGAGAGGGCCTTGCTGCCATACTAGAGGTTGCCCAGAAATCGGGTAACCTCAAAGGCGGGTACATAGCCCGCCTTAAAAGGGCCACTTCTGTCCTTCGGGACGTGGTGGACACGCTGGCAGGCAGGACGGAGGCAGAGGAGACGAGGCGTCTCCGTGCTGACAATGCGCGTCTGCGTATGGAGGTGGAGGCCTCCAAGTCTATGATGAAGGCGCTGCGGCAGGGGTACGCGGAGGCCACGGCGAAGACGAACGAGGCCGTCGCCGCTGCCACTGTCGCCGAGAACACGGCGATGCGAAAAGCTCCTCCCGCCGTCATGCAGGGAGCAGAACTAGTGGAGGAGTTGCGGCGCTCGCTGACCATCACGGTCGGCGAGATGATGAATGCCCGACTCGAGGGACTCGAGAGCCGCCTCCTCCCGGCCCCAATCTTGAGGCCACCTTTAAGGGCGGACGCTAAAAGGGCGACAGAGAGGGCAGCAGTGGTTGCTGCCCCACCTAAGCCGATACCGGCGCCGGCGCGCTACGCTGCGGTTGCAGCCAGGCCGGCCGCCCAGGCATCAAGACCGGCGCCGGCGCGCTACGCTGCGGTTGCAGCCGGGCCCGCCGCGCAGGCATCAAGACCGATGCGCTATGCTGCAGTCGCAGCCAGGCCGGCCGCACCGGCTCCAAGGCAGGCAGCCGCCGCCCCGCCGACGACAGCTCCAAGGCCGTATGTTCCCCCGGCCATGAGGGGAACACAAGAGGCGAGAAGACCCGCCCCTCCCGCTGCCCCCGTGGCTGCTCCAGCTGCTGCCCCACAGGCAGATGCCTGGACCACGGTGGGGAAGAGGAAGAGGAAGAGGGGAGGAAGGAGGAACAGGAGGAGAGGAGGAGCTGCCCCCCCTGTAAATGGGCCTGCCAGGCCCCAAGGCCCCGCGGTGGGGAATAGGGCCCCAAGAGTGGTGCAAAAGGCCCCCAAAACGGCAGCAGTCGTGCTGTCGCTGCAGCCCGACGCCGTCGAGAAGGGGGTCACCTATAAGACCCTCATCGACGAGGCGCAGACCAGGGTGGACCTGGAGGAGCTGGGTATTGACCAGCTCCGGTTCAGGACGACGGCCACGGGAGCCAGGCTCTTAGAAATAGCCGGCTCGGAACATGACGAGAAAGCAGACAGGCTCGCAACCAAATTGCGGGAAGTCTTGCCTGACGTGGCCAGCGTTTCCAGGCCCGTGAAGGTCACGGACCTGAGAATAACGGGCCTGGATGATGCCGCCACCAAGGAGAAGGTGGCGACCGCCATAGCGAGAGCGGGGGGGTGCCCAGTGCACCTCGTCAGGCCTGGCGACATTCGCCAGGCCTGGAATGGCTCCTGGTCTTGCCTCGTGGCCTGCCCGATCCCGGCTGCTCAGCTGGTGTTGGAAAAGGGCAGAATCCTCATCGGCTGGAGCTCGGTGGGTGTCACGGCAATGGGGGCGCGCCCCATGCGGTGCTATAGGTGCATGGGGCTGGGCCACACCCGCCCCCAGTGCCCCGCCGCAGCCAATCGGGGCGATCTGTGTTACCGGTGCGGGGAGGAGGGGCACAGATCCGCAAATTGCGGGAAGGTCGCGGCGCGCTGCGCGATCTGCGCCGAGGTCGGGAGGCCCTCTGGGCACATAATGGGGGGACGCAGCTGCGTCCCTCCCAAGACGAGTGGGAAGGCGGCCAACACACGGACAGTGGCCGCCCCCGAGGCCCCACGAGTGGCCTCCCCGGCGGGCGTTCGCGCATTGGCGAACGAGGTAGCTGCGATGTCTGACTAATGTCTTTAGTCAGCCATCACAGCTACCTTCAGACGAATCTCAACCACTGCGCCAGAGCTCAGGACTTGCTGATGCAGTCCCTGGCGCAGTGGCAAATTGATGTGGCCGTCGCCGCGGAGCCCTATTATGTCCCCCCCCAGCACCCTTGCTGGGCTGGGGACCTTGATGGCTCCGTGGCCATACTGAGCAGGCAGGGCGGAACCCCCCCTCTCACAGTCATCGAGAGGGGCGCGGGATACGTGGTGGCCAATTGGGGGGAGTACGCCATAATAGGAGCGTACTTCTCCCCCAATAGAACCGTCGCGGAGCTGGAGGTGTTTGTGGACCTCCTGGCCGCGGCGGTGTTAAGGCAGGCGCCACGTCAGGTCCTCTTTATGGGGGACCTGAACGCGAAGGCCCGGGACTGGGGCAACCCCTCCACTGACGCTCGCGGTGAGCTTGTCGTGGAGTGGGCAGTTGCCTCCGGGCTGACCCTTCTGAATACAGGGTCGGCCCACACGTGCGTGCGGCAGCGTGGGGGGTCCGTGGTGGACCTCTCGTTCGCCACCCCAGCAGCCGCAGCGCGTGTCCGGGCCTGGAGGGTAGAGTCGGAGGTAGAGACCCTCTCGGACCACAAGTACATAAGGTTCGAGATGGGTCCCTCCGACAGTCCGAGAGGGCCCCGCCGGGAGATGCGTGCGCACTTCCCGCGGTGGACGATGAGCCGCCTAGACGTCGAGTTGGCAGAGGAGGCGGCCGTCGTCCAGGCTTGGGTTGCGGGGCGCACGCACCCCGAGGCGGATGTCGCAGCAGGCCGTTTTAGAAATGCGTTAACGGCCATTTGCGACACCGCCATGCCGAGGGCCCGGCGCTACGAGGGGCGCCGCCAGGTCTATTGGTGGCGCCGGGAGCTCGCGGCGCTTAGGGAGGCCTGCTCAGCGGCACGGCGGCCGTATGTCCGCATCAGGAGATTGCGGCGCGGCCGCCCGGACGACCAGCTGTCAGAAGAGGAGCTGGCAGCTGAAGGCCAGCTGTATGAGGCGTACCGCGAGACGAGGCGGGCCCTACAGCTGGCGATAGGGGAGTCGAAGGCGACATCCTGGGGCGAGGCCCTGGAGGGCCTCGATAGGGACCCGTGGGGGCGCCCGTACAAGGCGGCCCGGAAAAAGTTCCGGGGCCAAGCGCCCCCCGTAGCGGAGTCCCTCGAGCCGGAGGTCCTGGAGAGGGTGCTGGTGGGTCTGTTTCCAAACAGAGACCCAGACCACACCCCTCCAGTGATGTCGCCTATCCTCCCCGAGGAGGAGGAGGTGCCGGACCCGGACTCCATCCCCCCCGTCACGGAGGTGGAGATGGAGGTTGCCGTCGCTCGGATGCACGGCAAGAGGACGGCCCCGGGACCGGACGGGGTTCCAGGTGCAGTGCTGCGGATCGCCCTAAAGTCACTGGGCGGTCCGCTTCGGGAACTGTTCAACGTATGCATCACGTCTGGACAGTTCCCGAAGATATGGAAGGACGGCCGGTTGTGCCTGCTGCGGAAGGATGGTCGGGACGCCGAGACACCTTCCGCTTACAGGCCAATCGTGCTTTTGGACGACACGGGAAAGCTCCTCGAAAGAGTCGTAGCGTCCCGGGTCGTCCAGCACCTGGAGGGCACTGGGCCCGGACTGTCCGAGGCCCAGTATGGGTTCAGGGCGGGGCGGTCGACGATAGACGCCCTGCTCTGGCTCAAAGGATGGACGCAGGCCGCGGTCGCCGAGGGGGATAAGGCGTTGGCTGTCTCGCTGGACATTGCCAACGCCTTTAACAGCCTCCCACACGCCACGATACAGGAGGCGCTCCGATACCATGGAGTGCCCCTGTATCTGAGGAGGCTGTTGGGCGACTACCTCCGCGACCGCGAGATCCTCGTGGAGGGACGCGACGGCCTGAGGCGCCGTCGCGTGGCCTGCGGCGTTCCACAGGGGTCAGTGTTGGGACCCCTGCTGTGGAACGTCGGCTACGACTGGGTGCTCCGCGGCACGCTTCCCGCAAGTCTGCGGGTCGCCTGCTACGCGGACGACACCCTAGTCGTGGCCAGGGGGAGGGACCTGGGAGCGACGCTGCGGTTGGCCACGGTGGGGACAGCCCTGGTGGTCGACCGCATCCGCTCCCTAGGACTAGAGGTTGCCCTCTCCAAGACCGAGGCCCTGTTGTTTCACGGGCCTCGGGGGGGACCCCCTCCAGGCACTCAAGTCGTCCTGGACGGGGTCCCGATCCGGGTGGGGACCCAGATGAAGTACCTGGGCCTCATCCTGGATGGGAGGTGGACCTTCGGGGCTCATTTTGCAAGTCTGGCCCCGAAGGTCGTGAGTGCCGCTGCCGCACTAGGGAGGCTGCTGCCCAACGTGGGCGGCCCTAGCGCCAACTGCCGCGGGCTATACTCCGCCGTCACCAGGAGTATGGCCTGCTACGGGGCGCCGGTCTGGGCGGACGCCCTCGGACGCGCCAATAAGGCCCTGCTGCGACGTCCGCAGCGGGTCATCGCGACGAGGGCGATACGCGGATACCGGACGGTGTCCTGGACGGCCGCATGCGCGCTCGCCGGAGACCCCCCCTGGGAGCTCCAAGCGGAGGTCCTCGCCGAGATTTACCATCTTGTCTCGGCTAGAAGGACCCGCGGAGAGCCCCCGGATTGGGAGGAGGTCACGCGCATGCGGAGGCAGGCGCAGGCCGCCCTAATAGGGCGGTGGACGGAGGACCTGGCCCCACCGGTGCCGGGTGCGTGGACGGTGGGGGCCATAAGACCGGTCCTCGGGGAGTGGCTGCGGCGGCGGCATGGGTCGCTCACCTACCGATTGGTGCAGGTGCTTTCCGGGCATGGATGCTTCGGAAAATACCTGCACCAGATCGCTAGACGTGAGCCGACCCCAGCCTGCCACCAATGTGGGGCGCCAGAAGACACGGCGCCCCACGTGCTGGGAGTGTGTGTCGCTCTATCAACACAGCGACACACACTCTCCGCACACATAGGGGTGGACCTGTCCCTGCCGAGCGTAATTCGTGCCATGCTCGGCAGCGACACGGCGTGGCAGGCTGTGGCCTCCTTCTGCGAATACGCAATCGCGCAGAAGGAGGCCGCGGAGCGGGTCAGGGAGGAAGATCCTCTCCTTGACCCGATCCGGCACAGGCGGAGGGGCGGTAGAAGGAGGCGTTTTGCCCGCCTCCTCCCGCCCCACTAGGAGGGGTGTGCTTTTTCCCCACTAGTTGGGTTTTTCTGGGCGGTAGAAGGAGGCGACTTTTCCGCCTCCTCCCGCCCATATTATTGTTTCAGGGTGAAGCGGCGGTAGAAGGAGGCGCCTGGATCGCCTCCTCCCGCCCCACCAGAAATGGTGTGGTGTTGTGTCGGGGGGGTGTCGCTTCAAGCTGGACACCCCCCCCCCTATTGCTTGGGTGTTATGGGGCCCGGAATGTTTGAGTTCCGGGCCTCTCCGTTGGGGCGGGTGGGTAGACTGTTACAGTGACCCCCACCCGTCCCGCCAAGACGGAGGACGAAGTTAATAAAAAAAAAAAAAAAAAAAAAAAGGTTGGGGTGTCAGGTCCAGCAACCTCCACGTGGTGCACCCTGGGCAACGCCGTCCCGCAACCTCTCCGCTACCAGAGAGATTGCGGCACGGCGGCTAATGGCTGGACACTTGGGGCCTCACTGCGCACACTATCCTTTTGATAGTGCGCTGCATGTTCTGAGGCCCGAGGTGGTTTTGGCGTTCGGGCCAAGTCTTTGACCTTCGGGTCTTTGAGGTGGGCGCGGCAGGGTTGGTCAACCCGGCCTCCCTGTCGGGCGTTTGGTGTTGGGCGGCTGCGTTCATCGCGGCTGCAGCGGACCTTCGGGTCGGGGGATGGCGGGCCTTCAAGGCCTGCGGTTGGTGATCGGCCGGCGCCCCGGACAGTCTGGGAAGCGGCGGCCGAAGTTCCTTTTTGTTTATATTGTATGTTTATTTGTGTGTTTCGTATTTATTGTATTGTATTTGTGTATTTTGTGTTCTATTTGTGTCTGTCTCTTCTTATTCTGTGTGGGGGGGAGGGTCCCAGTGTCAGGTTCGGCTCTCGCCTGGCATTGGTCGAATGCGTGAGGGCCAAAGGGGGGATCCCACCCCTCTTCAAACAAAAAAGACGAACATGAAGAAGTCCGCAATTGCAAATATTCTCCGGGCGGGTCCCAACCCACAGGTTGGGGAATCCCGTGGCACTCCGGTGTCGAGCCCCGTGTATACGGAGGGGGCAACAATTGCAAAGACGTTGAAAGTGAGGTTGACGAGAGTGGAGGAGGAAAAAGATAGGGAAGAAGGGCGATTAGCTGGAACCGTATCCACGCTCTCCGAGTCGGATGGTAGCATGGAGACGGTGGCGTCGTCGACGCGGTCGAAGACCGGGAAGACAGGGAGACCGACGACGCGATCACCTGCGTCGTCGAGGGCCTCTAGCCGAGGATTTCTATCGGCGGAGGATTCCGAGGAGGAAGACTCGGACCAAGGTTGGTCCGATATGAGCATGTCGGACGCGGCGGGACCAAGCTCCCGAGCCTCCGGCGGGCTCAAGATACGGCTCAAACGCCGAGTAACGGAGGAGGTGGTCAGGCCAGGCGACGACGACTCCAGTGCGTCGCCGGCGAAGATGACCACGGCCAAGCGCGGTCGCGGACGTCCGCCCACCACTGGGCATTACGTCGGCCTAGCGAAGGCCAAAGAGGAGGCGAACAAGATGCGCCGCGAGGAGATTCGCCTGGAAGCAGAGGCGGACCTCGCTACGGAGATGAGGTGGAGGAGAGAGGAGCGAGCAAGGCTGACCTCCTTCCTTCCCAAGGATGGACGGATGACAGGTGATTCGGACCTGGTGACGATCGAGGGGGTGGTCGCCAATTCTTGCGCGACCATAATCGCGGTGGCCACCAAGTCTGGAAACGTGAAGGGGGACCTGATCCGCGACGTGAAGGACGCGGCCTTAGCCATTCGGAGCGCCTTCAACATCGTGAAGACGCGGACGGTCTCGGAGGAGGTGGCCAAACTCATGGAGGCCAACAAGGCCCTACAGGCGGCCAATAAGGCCCTGTCGGCGAAGCTGGAGGACCTGAGCCGCGAGCTGGCCTTCAGATCAGCCAAAGCCCCGGCCCCGACGCAGGCTCCGGCCGCGGTCGATGAGGAGGGGCTGGAGAGGAGGCTAGCCGAACGAATCGGCAAACTGGTGAGTGCCCGTCTGGAGGGCCTCGAGGTGAGCGGCAGACTGCTGCCAGAGAAGAGCATGAGGCCTCCTCTGGCGGCGGACCGCAGGAGAGAGGCGGCAGTGGTGGCTGAAGCAGTCGCTGACGCTCCGTTGCCGCCCCCACCCATGGAGGTGGTCCCGCCATGCGCCCCAGTCTCTTTGGGAACGCGAGGCAAGAAGGGAAAGAAGGCGAAGAAGAGAGAAAAGAAGAGGAAGAAGAGGGAAGAGCGAGGGAAAGGGAGGAAGATCCCTGCCCCGAACCCGGACCCAGAACCGTGCGCCCCCGCAGGACCGGCGCCACGCCCACAAGCCCCACAAGAGGGGCAGTGGTCGGAGGTGGTGAAGCGGGGGTCAGCGAAGAGGAAGGGAGTAAGAGTCCGGCCGCCGCGAACTGCGGCCGTGGTTCTAACGCTGCAGCCTGCGGCGGAGGAGAGGGGGCTGACCTATTATAAGGCGATCGCGGAGGCTGTTAGCAAAATCAGCCTCCCAGCCCTGGGTATACCGCCCATCAAGATGAGGGCGGCGGCGACCGGAGCTCGAATCATCGAGATCGACGGCGCCGAGAGGGGCGAAAAGGCGGACCTCCTGGCTAACAAGCTGCGGGAGGTCTTTGCCAGAGAGGAGGGCGTAGTCGTCTCCAGGCCGGAGAGTACCGCAGACATGCGTGTGACCGGCCTGGACGACTCCATCGACCACGAGAGGTTGGTCGCAGCCCTGGCGAAAGCCGGGGGATGCCAAGCGTCGGCAGTTCATGCCGGCGCTATACAGAGGGGGCCGGCCGGAATGGGCGCTGCGTTCGTGCGGTGCCCAAAGATGGCCGCCAAGAAGATAGTTGCAGGAGGCGGCCGTCTTCTCGTCGGGTGGTCAGCGGCGCGGGTCATGGTCCTACAACCTAGACCCCGCCGCTGTTTCCGGTGCCTGGAGTCGGGCCACATTGCGGCCCAATGCACAGCGGAGGTAGACCGCAGCGGTGAATGTTACCGCTGCGGCCAAAGCGGCCATAAGGCCGCCACGTGTTCCGCCGCCCCACGCTGCTCTTTATGTGCGGCAGCAGGGAAGCCGGCAGACCACATCGCCGGGGGAAAGGCTTGCGCCAGACCCCCAGTCAGAAAGAGGACGCGGGGACGCAGTCGCGCCCCGCCTCCTGCGGGACCCTGAACATCTTGGGTCCCCACACAAGAGGAGAACGCGACGCCCCTGGTGCACCGGGGCGTCGCCGCTCAAGAGGCGGATCCGGAAGCGGATGAACGGCTGACGGGGTAGTGTGGTATACGAACAGTGGTACCACAACCCCGTCCAAAAGCCAAGACGGTTGGTGCACCCCGGGGTTTTAGTGCGGTTAGAGTCCCACATAACCTCCCCCCACCCCGCAGGGGGTGGATCAGGGAGGTACCATGACGGTTTCCCCGGGTAAACAAAAAAAAAAAAAAAAAAAAGGTTAGGTTGGGGTGTCAGGTCCGGCAACCTCCACGTGGTGCACCCTGGGCAACGCCGTTCAGCAACCACTTCGTAAGCCGGAGTGATTGCGGAACGGCGGCTAATGGCTGGACACAGTTGGGAGGAAGGGTAGTCGTCTGAGGGGCCAGCGGACCCAGTTGGCTGATCACCAAATGGGGATTGCACCCCGCGGACGGCTACAACTCTTCCCGGCTTCTGGGGATAGGGGGGGTCATCTTCCGGGGAGTGGTGGGCGTCGTCACGAGCACTAGTTCGTGGGGACGTCAACCACTCTTCTCCATCTTCATCATCCTCATTTTCATCCTATCCACGACGAGGGGAGTATGATGGCCGTCACGCCTTAAAACTGTCATCCAGCAGGAGTGAAGTAGAGAGGATAACCTCTACTGCCACTTCGGGAGTGAGCGGGGCAGGATGGAAAGAGGGTACGTCGGAGGGATCTTTCCCCCCGTCTAGGCAACGGGGGAGCAAACCCGGCGTGATGACCCGGGGGAGCTCTCAGGCCTCGTCCCACCTGATGGACTGCCCACCGACTAGGCCCACACCCCATTCGTCGGTTTTTACTGGCGATTTATCTTTGCCCCGCTCAGCCTCTTCTGGAGAGGCGGAGAGGTTGGGCCCTATGGAGCTCAGGGGTTGTTGCCGATTGTGCACCCCCGTGTGGGGCGACATATATCTATTTATGTATATATTTATGTAATAGTATTTCTTATCTATCTATCACCCTATTTGTTTATTGTCTATGTAGTTTATGTAAAGTTTATTTATTATGTCGCCTGGTATATATGCAGCCCTTTGCTGCCGAGATGGATCCGCATCCCTACCTTAGGGAGGCGGATGTCGACAGAGGGGAGTTATGGTATGTCATGCGAACAGCGGACCCACGACTCCCCTCCCTTGTTGTGCCCGTCGGCCACACGCTGGGGTTTTAGTGCGGTTAGAGTCCCACATAACCTCCCCCCCATCCCGCAGGGGGTGGGATCAGGGGGGTACCATGATGGTTTCCCCAGCGTGAACAAAAAAAAAAAAAAAAAAAAAAAAAGGTTAGGTTAGGTTGGGGTGTCAGGTCCAGCAACCTCCACGTGGTGCACCCTGGGCAACGCCGTCCCGCAACCTCTCCGCTACCAGAGAGATTGCGGCACGGCGGCTAATGGCTGGACACTTGGGGCCTCACCGCGCGCACTATGATTCAACATGGTGCGCAGTGTGTTCTGAGGCCCGAGGTGGTTTTGGCGTTCAGGCCAAGTCTTCGGCCTTCGGGCCAGAGGTGGGCGCGGCAGGGTTGGTCAACTCGGCCTCCCTGTCGGGCGTTTGGTGTTGGGCGGCCGCGTTCATCGCGGCTGCAGTGGACCTTCGGGTCGGAGGATGGCGTGCCTCCAAGGCCGCGGTTGGAGTCCAGCCGGCGCCCCGGACAGTCTGGGAAGCGGCGGCTGGAGCATTGTGTGTTTATTATATGTCTATTTGTGTGTCTTGTATTTATTGTTATTTTATTTGTGTATCTATATTTTATTTGTGTGTGTGTTATTATTTTGTGTGTGGGGGGGGGGTCCTGGCCTCAGGTTCGGCTTTTTGCCTGGGGTCAGTTGTATGCGAGAGGGCCAAAGGGGGGACAGCACCCCTCTTTGAACAAAAAAGACAATCATGGAACGAAAGGCAATTGGAAATATTCTCCGGGCGGGTCCCAACCCACAGGTTGGGGAATCCCGTGGCACTCCGGTGTCGAGCCCCGTGTATACGGAGGGGGCAACAATTGCGCCGACGTTGAAAGGGAGGATGAAGGTAGCTGAGGAGGAGAAAGAGAGGAAGGGACGATTAGCTGGAGCCGTCTCCACGCTTTCATCCGATTCGGATGGAAGCATGGTGACGGTGGCGTCGTCGACGCGGTCCAAGACCGGAAAGATAGGGAGACCGACGACGCGATCATCTGCGTCGTCGTCGAGGGCTTCAAGCCGAGACTTTCGCTCGGTAGAAGAGTCGGAGGAGGAGGAGAGTCCCCATCGTGCGGACGCCTCGGAGGAGAAGATGCCGGCAGCGGGACCTAGCTCCCGAGCCGACAGGGCGGCACGGCGCAAGCGAGGTGTGCCAGAGGAGGTGGCCAGGCACGGCGACGACGAATCCAACTCGTCACCAGCAAAAATGGCCACAAGTCAGCGCGGTCGCGGACGTCAGCCCAATATTGGGCAGCGCGTCGACTCAGCGATGGCTGAAGAGGAGCGCATCACAGAAGCGCACCGGGGGAAAGAGAGGCGGTCGGAGCGGAGCTCCCGCCTCCAAAAACGGGAGAGCGAGCGGGCTGGGAAGTTATCCTGGTCGGCACTCGACGACAAGATCGCCGATGCGGTGGAAAGTCTGCATGTATTTGCCAAAAAGAACATGTCGGCTGCAGCAGTAAGGGAGCTAGAGGATGCGGTCTACTCTTTCAGGACCACCTTCGAAGCTACCCGGGCGCGGGATTTCTCCGCGGAGGTGGCTAAGCTGCGAGAGGCCAACAAGGCCCAGCAGGAAAAATATGAGGAGCTCAGTCGGGAGATGAACTCTCGACTGGAGCAGGCTCAAGCCCAGGCCCAGGCACAGGCCCAGGCCCTGGCTGAGGCCCAGACCCAGGCTGCTAAAGCGGTCTGCGGTGTCGATGAGGCTGAGATGGAGAGGCGCATCGCAGAGCGCCTCAACGCCGTTATGAGTGCCCGAATTGAGGGCCTAGAGGTGAGCGGGAGACTGCTTCCGGAGAAGAGCTTCAGGCCTTCTCTGGAAGCGGACCGCAGAAGAGAGGCGGTAAGGGTGGCTGAAGTCGCCACCTGCACTGAGGAGATCCCACCTCCGCCTTGCGCCCCGGCTCCGGCCCTTAGGGAAATGCAGGCAGGAACTGAAGAGGCGATGGAGTGGAGCACGGTGGCAAAGAAGGGGAAAAAGGGGAAGGGGAAAAAGATCCCTGCCCCCGCCCCTGCCACCGCCACGAAACCAGCTCCAGCACCACGTGCCCCCGCAGCACCGGCGCCACGACCACAAGCCCCACAGGAGAGGCAATGGTCGGAGGTGGTCAAGCGGGGGACAAAGAAGACTACACCGCCGCCCAGTAAGAAGGCGGCGAAGCTCCGTCCGCCGCGAACCGCAGCTGTTGTTATCACACTGCGGCCCGCGGCGGAGGAGAGAGGCATGACTTACCACAAAGTGGTTAGCGAGGCTAAAAGTAAAATTAGCCTCGCAGAGCTTGGTGTGCCCCCCATTAAGATGAGGGAGGCGGCGACGGGCGCCAGGGTCATAGAGATCCCCGGCGATGAAAGAGGAGAAAAGGCGGACGCCCTGGCCAGTAGGCTGCGGGAGATGTTCGCTGGAGAAGACGGCGTCGTTGTCTCCAGGCCGGAGATCACCACGGATCTCCGTGTAACCGGCCTGGACGACTCGATCGACCACACGGAGTTGACCGCAGCCCTGGCCAGCGCCGGGGGTTGCCCAACGTCGGCCATACGTGCTGGCGTTATCAAGAAGGGGCCGGCCGGAATGGGCACTGCATTCGTGCGGTGCCCGGTGACGGCCGCCAAGAAGATTGTGGCCGCAGGTGGCGGCCGCTTACTGGTGGGATGGTCAGCGGCGCAGGTACGGGTTCTTAACCGAAGACCGCGCCGCTGTTTCCGCTGTTTGCGACTGGGCCACGTAAGGGCCCAGTGCGACGCTGAAGTAGACCGCAGCGATGAATGCTATCGCTGCGGTCAGAACGGCCATAAGGCCGTCGCATGCTCCGCCGCCCCACACTGCTCGCTTTGCGCGGCAATTGGGAAGCCGGCGGACCATCTATCGGGGGGTAAGGCTTGCGCCAGACCCCCGACTAAGAAGCGGACATGGGGACGCCGCCCGCGGCGAGACCCGGTTCCGATGGAGGGACCCTGAACATCTTGGGTCCCCCATGAAGTGGAAGCGATGCCCTAGGTGTTCCAGGGCGTCGCTGCTTGAGATGTGGGGGAGTCACACAACTTCCCCCCCACGAGGTGAATCCGACGAACGGACAACGGCCGACGGGTTAGTGGGTATATTGACTGGTACCACGACCCCGTCCATAATGCCAAGCCGAGGGAACACCCCAGGGGTTTAGTGCGGTAGTGCACGCTAAATAGTGCGAGTCCCACACTCCCCCCGACGCCCCTCCCCTTCTGGGTGGGGCATTGCACCGGGGGGGTCAGTGCGTAAATGCATTCCCCTGGGATATCAAAAAAAAAAAAAAAAAAAAAAAAAAAAAAAAAAAAAAAAAAAAAAAAAAAAAAAGGTTAGGTTAGGTTAGGTTAGGTTAGGTTAGGTTAGGTTAGGTTGGGGTAAGGCCCTGCTGCGGCGTCCGCAGCGGGTCATCGCGACGAGGGCGATACGAGGATACCGAACGGTGTCCTGGACGGCCGCATGCGCGCTCGCCGGAGACCCCCCCTGGGAGCTCCAAGCGGAAGTCCTCGCCGAGATATATCACTTTATCTCGGCTAGAAGGACCCGCGGCGAGCCCCCGGATTGGGAGGAGGTCACGCGCATGCGGAGGCAGGCGCAGGCCGCCCTAATTGGGCGGTGGACGGAGGACCTGGCCCCACCGGTGCCAGGTGAGTGGACGGTGGGGGCTATAAGGCCGGTCCTCGAGGGGTGGATGCGGCGGCGGCACGGGGCGCTCACCTACCGATTGGTGCAGGTGCTTTCCGGGCATGGATGCTTTGGAAAGTACCTGCATCAAATCGCTAGGCGTGAGCGGACCCCAGCCTGCCACCAATGTGGGGCGCCAGAAGACACGGCGCCCCACGTGCTGGGAGTGTGTGTCGCTCTATCAACACAGCGACACACACTCTCATCACACGTAGGGGGGAACCTGTCCCTGCCGAGCATAGTTATGCAAATGCTCGGCAGTGAGACTGTGTGGCAGGCGATGGCCTCCTTCTGCGAATACGCAATCGCGCAGAAGGAGGCCGCGGAACGGGTCAGGGAGGCAGATCCGCTCTCTGACCCAATCCGACACAGGCGGAGGGGCGGTAGAAGGAGGCGTTTTGCCCGCCTCCTCCCGCCCCACTAGTAGATAGTTGGGTGCAGTGGCGGTTGAAGGAGGCGTTCTGCTCGCCTCCTCCCGCCCCACCATAAAAGGTGCAGGTGTAGTGGCGGTTGAAGGGGGCGTTCTGATCGCCTCCTCCCGCCCCACCAAAAAGGTGTGGTCGTCTCATTAGGGGGGCGTCGCTTCAAGTTAGACGCCCCCCAGGTGCTTAGTGTTGTGGGGCCCGGAATGTTCGAGTTCCGGGCCTCTCCGTTGGGACGGGTGGGTAGACTGTTACAGCGACCCCCACCCGTCCCGCCAAGACGGAGGGAGTAAGGAATAAAAAAAAAAAAAAAAAAAAGGTTAGGTTGGGGTGTCAGGTCCAGCAACCTCCACGTGGTGCACCCTGGGCAACGCCGTTCAGCAACCACTTCGTAAACCGGAGTGATTGCGGAACGGCGGCTAATGGCTGGACACAGTTGGGAGGAGGGGTAGTCGTCTGAGGGGCCAGCGGACCCAGTTGGCTGATCACCAAATGGGGATTGCACCCCGCGGACGGCTACAACTCTTCCCGGCTTCTGGGGATAGGGGGGGTCATCTTCCGGGGAGTGGTGGGCGTCGTCACGAGCACTAGTTCGTGGGGACGTCAACCACTCTTCTCCATCTTCATCTTCATTTTCATCTATATATCCATGACGAGGGGCGTATAATGGCCGTCATGCCTTAAAACTGTCAGCCCAGACGGAGTGAGGTAGAGAGTGTATACCTCTCTTTGCCACTTCGGGAGTGAGCGGGGCGGGAAGGAAGGAAGTACGCCAGTGGGATCTCTCCCCCCGTCTCGCCAACGGGGGAGTAAGCCCGGTGTGGTGCCCGGGTGAGGCTCTCAGGTGTATCTCCCTCCGCCTGATGGAGTGCCCACTGGCTAGGCTAGCACCCCTTTGGCCAGTTCTGCTGGCCATTAATCTTCGTCCCGCTCGCCTCTTCTGGGGAGGACGAGAGGTGAGCCCCTGCCGAGCTCAGGGGTTGTTGCAGAATTGCACCCCCGTTGTGGGGCGGCATATATCTATTTATGTATATATTTATGTAATAGTATTTTCCTATATATATCTATCACCTTATATGTTTATTGTCTATGTAGTTTATGTATGTATATTATTATGCCGCCTGGTATATATGCAGCCCTTTGCTGCCGAGATGGATCCGCATCCCTACCTTAGGGAGGCGGATGTCGACAGAGGGGAGTTATGGTATGTCATGCGAACAGCGGACCCACGACTCCCCTCCCTTGTTGTGCCCGTCGGCCACACGCTGGGGTTTTAGTGCGGTTAGAGTCCCACATAACCTCCCCCCCACCCCGCAGGGGGTGGGACCAGGGGGGTACCATGACGGTTTCCCCAGCGTGAACAAAAAAAAAAAAAAGGTTAGGTTAGGTTAGGTTAGGTTAGGTTAGGTTAGGTTAGGTTAGGTTAGGTTAGGTTAGGTTAGGTTAGGTTAGGTTAGGTTAGGTTAGGTTAGGGGTGTCAGGGGGTGCGAGATCCGGTAACCTCCTCGTGTGTCTGATTGTTGCTTGTCCCCTTTGGATGCGTCCGGGGGGGAACGGCAGCCGTCGGGCCTGGTGCACCCTGGTAACGGTACAAGATAAAATTTCTTCAGAGGGTTCTGCCCTTTGGAGGGTTCTATCTTGGAACGGCCAATAACTGGATACGGGGGGGATGGGGAGTTGGGGGGAAGCGAAGCCGTCGCCAGTAAATAAGTTTACTTATTTGCTCGCGAGGGTTTCGGCTCTCCCTGGCTAACGGGGAAAGGGGTGGGTCACTGTTTGGGGAGTGGGTTGGTGTCGTCATAGGTTGTCCAAGCTTGTGGGGGTGTCAACCCTCTCCCCTCCATTTTCATTTCGTCTTCATTTTCGTTCATTTTCATTCATTGTCATCTTCGTTTCACTTCGCCTTTCATTCCATTTCGTTTTCATTCTTCATGATGTTGGAGGCCCAATCCCGTGGTCCGGCGCCCGCCCAGGGGATGCGTAGCTGGTGGGGTTGTGACCAGTTGCGAGGGCGCCACCAGGCCGTCATGCCTGTTAAATCTGTCAGGCCGTCACGCCTCTAAACTGTCACCACCCATGAATGGCTAGTTGTAAAAGTAAACTACCCCAGGAGGGTACCGACGGCCAAGCCGTCGGAGAATCCCTCAGTGTTTCTTCGGAGACACTCTGCCCCTCGTACTCTGGGGGGGGCACCAACAGCCATGGGGACTCCGGTCCCCAAACCACGAAGAAGGAGGCTCGCGTCTTGTTAGCGCGTTGCGACGTCACGCAGATGGCGGAGAAGATGGGAGAAGAGATCCCAGTTGAAATCGGACGAGTTTTTAACTTGTCCGACTCGGACTCGGAGATGAGCTGCCGTACGGCAAATTCAAGGAGGTCCTCCCGGGCGTCTTCCCTAGAGGGGCGCCTGTGGCAACATAGGAAAAGAACTCGCGAGTTCAGCTCGTGTGAGGATGAGGAAGTTTCGCCGTCGCCGAAAGAGCGGAAAGCGAGAGGCCGCGGTCGCCCGCCTACAACCGGGCACTACGTTGGACTCGCTAAGGCGAAGGAGGCGCAAAACGCGGCCAATGCCGAAGAGCTGCGGCTTCAAGCCGAGCGCGAAATGGCGGAAGACCTGAGAAGGAAGAGGGAGACGGTAGCGGCCACGTTCCGCAAGACCCCGAGCTGCTCGCCGGCGAACGGGGATAACGTGGCCGACCAACCGCCAGACGTAGCGAAGGTGATCTCCGACTCCCTGGATACCATCGATAAGGTTGCCAAATCGTCGGGGAACCTCAAAGGGACCTACGTCAAGGCCCTCAATGAGGCAATGGCGGCCATTAAGACCTCCATGGACGAGCTTCAGGCTCGTACCATGTCCGAGGAAGTGGCACGCCTAAAAGGTGAGAACGCTCGGCTTGCGCACGAGATGCAGGTGCTGCGGCGAGAGATGGCCGAGTGGCGCACTGCGCAGATTGCTCCGGCCCCGCCCCCTGCACCCCTGGTGGTGCAAGAGCAGCAGGGATTTGATGACCTAATGCGCGCCGTCATGCTTCAGGTCGGAACCTTAGTTAGCGCGAGGTTTGATGGGCTGCAAGATCGATTGCTCCCTGAGAAGAGACTCAGACCCCCTCTAGCAGCAGATCGCAAGAGGGAGGAAGAAGAGAAGAGGGCAGCCGAGAGTCGGGAGGTTGATCCCCCTGCCCCTGCGCCTGCCCCGTCAAAGGGAAAGGGAAAAGGGAAGACGAGCAAGAAGAAGGGTAAACCAGCCGCAACATCCGCTGGGCCTTCCACTCGCCCGAAAGCCCCAGCTCCACCTCCACCGCCACAACCAGAGGCTCCTTTACAGCAGCCCTGGATTGAGGTGGCTCGAAAAGGAGCAAGGAAAAAGGACCGGGAGCCTAGGCCCCCAGTGACTTCTGCAGCAGCACCCGCTCGGTCGCAGAACGCCAGGTCGGCACCGCGGAACCAACCCGCAAAGCCGGCCCCGAAGGTGCAGCAGCAACAGAAGAAGAAGAAGAGGGCAGGCAGACGCCGCCCCCCCAACACCGCAGCAGTGGTGATTTCGCTGTTGCCCGGGGCTACGGAGAAGGGCCACACCTATGCCAAGGTCATGGCCGAGGCAAAAGCCCGCATAAACCTGGGGTCTCTGGGAGTGCCGCCGCTGAAGATGCGTGAAGCGGCGTCTGGAGCCCGAATCCTAGAGATCCCGGGCGAAGAGAGGGAAGGCAAGGCCGACATCCTGGCACAAAAGCTAAGGGAGGTCTTTGCCGGGGCGGAGGAAATCCGAGTGTCGAGGCCAACAATCACTGCAGATCTGCGGGTGAGCGGCCTCGACGACTCAACCACCCCGTCGGAGCTGACAGATGCCCTAGCCAAAGCGGGGGCCTGTGATGCGTCGTCGCTCAAAGTCGGCGACATAAAGAAGGGTGCGGCAGGTATGGGGGTCGCCTTTGTTAGGTGCCCCCTCATCACTGCCAAGAAGATCGCAGGGAACAACGGCCGGCTCTTGGTTGGCTGGGTGGCGGCGCAGGTCCGGCTTCTGGACGCCCGCCCCCGCCGCTGCCACCGGTGCCTCTTAGTAGGCCACGTTAGGGCCCAGTGTAATGAGGAAGAGGACCGCAGCGAGGACTGTCACCGCTGCGGTCGCAAAGGCCACAAGGCTGCGACCTGTGTCGCCATCCCGCACTGCACATTCTGCGCAGCTGCAGGAAAGGTGGCAAATCACCTCATCGGGGGCAAGGCATGTTCCAAGTCCCCGACAACATCGAGGAACAGGAGGAAGGGACCTGCGGCTAAAGCCAAGTCGCAGCCGCCCCGCCCGGAGACTTCGGGCGAGAATGAACGCATGGAGGAAAGTTAGATTATGCATCTAACTTTCCTCCAAGCGAATATAAACCACTCGGCCAGAGCTCAGGATGTCTTGCTCCAGAGCCTGGCCGAGCGGTCAATCAACGTCGCTGTCGTCGCTGAGCCGTATCGGGTCCCGCCCAGGAATGACTGGGTGGGAGACCGCGACGGCCTAACAGCTATCACAACCCAGTCGCCCGCCCAGTCCCCCTCCCTCGAAAACGTGGTGAGGGGCCGAGGGTATGTGGCGGCCAGCATTGGAGAAGTGGAAGTCGTGGGCGTATATTTCTCTCCCAACCGGGTCCTCGCCGAATTCGAGGCTTTTCTCGACGAAGTGGGGACCCTGGTGGGACAACGGCGCCCACGACCAGTCATCGTCCTCGGGGACCTCAACGCCAAGTCTCTGGCGTGGGGGTCCTCGACAACCGATGCCCGAGGCAGAGCATTGGAGGAGTGGCTCGTGGAGGTGGGGCTTTGCGTCATCAACCGCGGGACTACAGAGACGTGCGTGCGGCGGAATGGCGGGTCAGTAGTCGACGTGACCTTCGCCTCGCCTGAGCTCGACACGCGCGTCCGAGACTGGGAGGTCCTTGTGGACGAGGAGACTTTATCGGATCACCGGTACATACGGTTCAGCGTCTCCTCGTCCTCCAGCGGCCGGAGTCTGCAGCTGTCGACTGCAATAGGACCGCGGTGGGTCCTGGGTCGTTTAAACCCTGAAAGACTCCTGGAGGCGGCCATAGTGCAGGCCTGGAACGCCCCCCCATCGCAGCCTGTGGATGCGAACACGGAGGCCGACAACTTGTGCGCAGCGATGGAGCTCGTGTGCGACGCGGCGATGCCGCGCGCAAGAGCCCCCCATGCTCGACGCCAAGTCTACTGGTGGTCGGATGAAATCGCGAGTCTCCGCCGCCGGTGCGTATACAGACGCCGGCGGTATCAGAGATACCGAAGAAGGAGACGCCGAGAAACAGCCGAGATGGACGCCCTCTACGCCAGTTATAGAGAGGCCTCCAAGGCTCTGCGCGTCGCCATCAGCGAGGCTAAGGCAGCGGCATGGCGGCAGCTACTGGAGTCCCTGGAAAGGGACCCATGGGGGAGGCCATACCGGTGGGCGAGGCAAAAGCTTCGCCCCTGGACGCCCCCCATCACCAGCACGCTGCCGCCGCTAGTCTTAGGGCGAGTAGTGGAGGGCCTGTTTCCCGAAAGCCCGGGGAGCGATTTTGTTCTGCCCTTTTCGGTTGTCGCGAGAAGGGACGAAGAAGAGGAGGTGGTGCCCGAAGTCACTGAAGGAGAGTTGGGAGCTGCTGTGCTGAAGATGCGGGCCAAGAACACGGCGCCGGGGCCTGATGGTATACCCGGCCGCGCGTGGGCCCTTGCCCAGGAGGCTCTTGAGCCCCGCACGAGAGCAGTTTTCGACAAGTGCATCAGAGAGGGCAAATTCCCCCGTCGGTGGAAAGTGGGGCGCCTGGTGCTCCTAAGAAAGGATGGGCGCCCGTCGGATGAGCCGGCAGGTTACCGCCCAATTGTGCTTCTTGACGAGGCGGGCAAACTCTTTGAGCGCCTTTTGGCAGCCCGCCTCGTCAAACACCTTGAGGATGAGGGGCCAGACCTGGCCGATAGTCAGTTTGGGTTCCGGAGGGGTCGCTCTACAGTGGACGCCATTTCTCGCGTCCGCGACCTCTCCGCAGAGGCGTGCTCCAGCGGCGGGGTGATGCTGGCGGTGTCGTTAGACATCGCCAACGCTTTTAACACCCTCCCCTGGAGCACGGTTCTGGGGGCACTAGATTATCATAGAGTGCCCCAATACCTCCAACGTATTTTGGCGGATTACCTCTCTGAGAGGGAGGTGATATATCCGACGAAGGATGGCGAGGGGAGAAGTCGCATGTCGCGCGGTGTTCCACAGGGGTCTGTTCTCGGACCCCTCCTGTGGAACATCGGGTATGACTGGATGCTCCGCGGGGTTAATCTCACTGGTGTCGGCATAGTGTGTTATGCTGATGATACACTAATCACCGCCCGCGGAGCAACATACCGGGAGGCATCAGTCATCGCCACTGCAGCGGTTGCTGCGGCAGTGGCAAGAATTCGGCGTTTGGGCCTGGAGGTGGCGCTCCACAAGTCGGAAGCCATCCTTTTCCATGGTCCTCGTGGGGCGCCACCTCCCGGCACTCGTATAGTGGTGGGCGGTACGCCTATTGCTGTCGGTTCGACGCTGAACTATCTCGGCGTCGTTCTCGACAGCAGATGGTCTTTTCGCGCCCATATTGAGAAACTGTCTCCGAGAATCGTCAAGACGGCCGCCAATCTGAGCCGTCTTCTCCCGAACATCGGAGGTGGAGACCCGAGCTGCCGCCACCTTTACATGGCGGTAGTTCGGTCCATGGCGTTATATGGAGCCCCTATCTGGGCGGGCTCTCTCGACTCCAGAGCGCTCGCCCTGCTATTCAGGGCGCAAAGGACAATGGCGATTAGGATATGTCGGGGATACCGAACCATATCCCATGAGGTGGCCTGCGTTTTGGCAGGGTCCCTCCCGTGGGATCTCGAGGCCGAGGTCCTGTCATCGGTGTACTGGCGGAAGAAGCAGGCACTCGAGGAGGACCTCCGCCCGGTCCCACGGGAAGTACAACAGTGGAGAGAGGATGCCAGAGAAGTGGCTTTGGCATCATGGAGTCGACGACTGGCTGTGGGCCCACAGAGGGGGGCCGGCGCCTGCCGCTTTTTGGAGGCAGTCCGGCCCGTACTCGGCGAGTGGGTAGACCGCGGGCACGGGTCGCTGACCTTCCGCTTGACGCAGGTACTCTCGGGGCATGGTTGCTTCGGGAGGTACCTGTGTCACGTGGTGCGGAAGGAGGCGACCCCAGAATGCCACCAGTGTGGAATACCGGAGGAGACAGCGCAGCATGTCCTGGAGTTTTGTCCGGGAGTTGCGGGACCGCGTGCTCTATTGGCCGCGGTCGTAGGAAGCGACCTCTCCTTGCCGACCATCTTATCTAAGATGGTCGCCGACGACAGGTCGTTTGAGGCGATGATCGCCTTTTGCGAAGAGGTCCTCCTCAAAAGGGAAAGTGAGGAGCGTGAGAGGGAAGCGGATCCGCTTTCCCTCCCACGAAGAAGGATGCGAGCGAGACGGAGGCGTGCCCATCAGAGGCGCACTCCCTCCCCGCTCGGAGGGCCATCATAACATCTTGGCCCTCACTGTGGGGTAACATGTTATTTATTTGTTGTTTTATATCTCGTATTTGTTCTATTGTATTTTATATGTTTTATTGTTGTTATGTGTTTTATTGTTTTATTGTGTCAATTGTATATATATATATCCTGTGTGTTACCTGGAGAGGCGGAAACAGTCGTTTCCAGAGGTGGGTCTGCCCCCGCCCCTCGGTAGGGGCAGATGTCGACAGAACGGAGTTGCGGCAGTGAATATAAAAACGGGCCCGCGACTCCGTTCTAATGTTGTGCCGTCGGCCACACGCTGGGGTTTTAGTGCGGTTAAAGTCCCACATAACCCCCCTCCCACCCCGCAGGGGGTGAGATCAAGGGGGGTACCATGATGGTTTCCCCAGCGTTATCAAAAAAAAAAAAAAAAAAAAAAAAAAAGGTTAGGGGTGTCAGGTCCGGCAACCTCCACGTGGTGCACCCTGGGCAACGCCGTTCAGCAACCTCTTCGTACGCCGGAGAGATTGCGGAACGGCGGCTAATGGCTGGACACAGTTGGGAGGAAGGGTAGTCGTCTGAGGGGCCAGCGGACCCAGTTGGCTGATCACCAAATGGGGATTGCACCCTGCGGACGGCTACAACTCTTCCCGGCTTCTGGGGATAGGGGGGGTCATTTTCCGGGGAGTGGTGGGCGTCGTCATGAGCACTAGTTCGTGGGGACGTCAACCACTCTTCTCCATCTTCATCATCCTCATTTTCACCTTATCCACGACGAGGGGAGTATGATGGCCGTCATGCCTTAAAACTGTCAGTGAGCGAGAGGCAGAGAGGCACACCTTTCTCTTCCTTGCTGTTGGACAGTGCGGAGCGGGGAAGGAATGGGAGCCCAGTTCGGTCGGGTATCCCTCCCGCCGCTGGTCAATGGTTGGACGCTAGCTCTCCTTCGCGGATGGAGGCCCCGCTGAGGCAAGCTCAGCGGGTATCCCTCCCGCCGTTGGCCGGCGGTTGGACGCTAGCTCTCCTTCGCGGATGGAGGCCCCGTCGAATGGGTTCAATCCGCCCTTACACCAGCCCCGTTTTTGGGGGTCGGGTCCTGGTGTTTTATTCCCGTCTCCGTGAGTTCCTTCGGCGGGTCGAGTGGTGTGCCTTTTGTGCCGCTTGAGGAGTTGTTGCTTCTTGCACCTCCGTTGTGGGGCGGCATATATTTATTTATGTATATATATATGTAATGATTTCTCTTATATATTTCTTCACTTATTTGTTTACGGTTTATGTAGTTTATGTATGTTTATTATCTATGTCGCCTGGATATACGCAGCCCTTTGCTGCCGAGGTGGATCCGCATCCCTACCTTAGGGATGCGGATGTCGACACTGAGCGGAGTTATGGTACGTCATGCGACAAGCGGACCCACGACTCCGCTCCCTTGTTGTGCCCGTCGGCCACACGCTGGGGTTTTAGTGCGGTTAGAGTCCCACATAACCTCCCCCCCACCCCGCAGGGGGTGGGATCAGGGGGGTACCATGACGGTTTCCCCAGCGTAAACAAAAAAAAAAAAAAAAAAAAAAGGTTAGGTTAGGTTAGGTTTTTTTTTTTTTTTTTTTTTTTTTTTTTTTTTTTTTCCGGTTACAGGGAGGGGGAATCCTCATGGATACCAGGCACGGGCCTGGTTATGTTGGACTCCGCCTTGGGACTAGGCGACCTACCAACTAAACCTACCTCCCTGTTTTCGCCCTCCCCCGCTCTGACTTAGCGGGGACCTTGCTAGGCTTGGCTTTTTGATTTCAAAATAAAGTATAGATATCCGTTTAAAAAGAGTTGATTTTAAGACTTTAACACATATTTCATTTGCTCAATATTAATTTCCATTATTGCTTATCGAATGTTTTTTATATATAATAATTATATTCGTCAAGTTCATTATTGCAATATTTTTAAATTTTTTAAAATAATTGTCATTAAAATTAAAGATGCTTCAGATTGTCAAAATAATTTCTGATAAATAAAATAAAATAAAATAAATTCTGAATAGATCTGAAATTATGTCAAAGTGATTACAAAAAGTTTCTTTCCAATTATACATTTCTACCTTACATTCTACCTTATTTTAGTTATTATGGACACATAATAAACATCTCACAACACATCAACATCAAATCGACCTTCAGGCGGGGCATATGTACTTTCGTGCATTCTTTAACACAATTTTTTTTTTTTTTTTTTTTTTTTTTTTTTTTAATACTAAATATACTTTGTTTGGATTCCCTTTTTTGTACATTATATAAATTGCACGGTTTTTCATGTTACAGGTATATATTCTTATAATATATCTTGAACATATTTGGTCTTTAATATATTTAGTACAGAAACATATAAAACAATAAATAAATAAATAAATACGTTGTGTGTTTTAGAATTACACTGTGGGGTTACCCGTAGTTTTTTAAAATTTTTACAATTAATTATTGCAAAATATTTTTTCAGCTAGTACTTGGCGTTCAGCAGTCACTTTCTTCGGTGCTTCTCGAAAACGGTGTTTCATGATCATCATGAGTCCTTTTTTCAGCTACTTGTTTCTGCTGGAAACCAGTTCCGAACCATTCGGTCTTGGTTCTGGGCGGGCATTGGTACCTCCGTGTACGCGGTAGTGGCCCTGGCCAGTGCGTCCCACTTCTGCCGTATCGGACAGCCCTCGCTGAACGCGTTGTGGTCTGCCTGCTCAAGTTTGGCGTGCGTGCAGTTACAGCAGATGGGCGCTGAACCTGTTTTCCAGTCGGGGCAGTCCGCTTTCTTGTGGGGCCCGGCGCAGTGGCTACACTTCTCTTCAGCTTCAGTGCAGAAGCGCCTGGTGTGGCCGTACCCCAGGCAGAGGGAACACTGGACCAGGGGCGACTGGTCGACGACCCGTATCTTCTGGAGGTCGATCCATACTGTCCCGGCTTTTAGTGCGGCGGTCCAAATCAGTGGGGACACACGCATTATGACGTGTTGGTACCGTGGGTTCTGCGTCTTCCTTCGGTAAAGGAGTTTTGCTCTCAGGGGATATTCGTCCGTTTGTTTATACGCGTCGTGGTTGAAGGACCAAGGGTTTTGTTTCCAAAATGCTTTCTCAAATTCCGTGTCGTCAAGAGGTGCGGTGTTTTCGACATTTTTGAGTATTATAAGTGGGTCTTTATTGTGCATATCCTGGGCTGTGAGTTGGTTTCCAACAGCGTCCAGGACCCTCTTCTTCACCCTTTGGCGCTCTTCTAAACTCGCGCAACCCACGATGATTTTGCCATCTCTTGCCTTTCGCACCCTCTCCACATTCGCGCCGCCTTTTGTGGCGGACAGCGCCTCCCTGAACTTGCTGAGCACCTGGTCTGCGGTGTCTTGCTCGTCCTTGGAGGTCACCACCATCGAGTGCAGCGTGGCCTGCACTGCAGGCTTGGGTCCACCGTTTCCGGCCGCTACACTCGCATATGATGGTCCCCCGTTCAGGGCACTCTCGTGTTTTTGGAGCCTGTCACTTAGCTCTACCATTCTCTTGGTGTTTTCCTGCATCAAGTGACAGTGCTCCTCTAACCTTCGGCGAAGCTCGTCAACCTCCTTGGGAGGGGGAGGGGGAGGAGGAGGAGAAGGAGGGGGAGGAGTAGGAGGGTCGGGGTGGGAGATGGGTGGAGGGTGTAAAGGTTTCTCCTCCCCTCCCCCACCCCACCCCATCTTTTCTGCCTCTTCGTCTATTATCATTTCATAGAGGCGTTCGATTGCCTCTGTGACCCCCTTCTTAATTTCCGCTTTGAGGTTCTTGGAGCTGCTGAGGTGGTTTCTTGCCTTTCTTAGGCACGCTCTCGCCTCAGCGGTTCTGGTGAGTTTCACCGGCTTCGGCGCGGGCGTCGGGCTTCCGGAGGTCTCAGCTGGTGGTCTGCGGTCTACATCTGTTTTACTCTCCTGGGAGAGGGTTATTTTCAGCCGCGAGGGGCCCGCCACCGACGTTGTCGTCACCGTTTTCCTCTTGGGAGGGGTGCGGGGCGAGGCGCTCCTCTTCTTTCCTACGATTTCCCACTCTCCGACGCTCCTCCTCACGCTGGGGATAGGGGCCGGCCCCGTCCGATCAGCCGCGTCCGGAGATTGGGAGACCTCAAAGGTTCTGTCTTTCGCGGGGGTGCGGTACATCTTATACTAGGTTAAAAGTAGAAATTGAAATTGGAATTAAAAGAAAATACGAATAAATAAAATTGAATTAAATTAAAATAATGAGCAATTTGAATGTTTAAAACTAGATTTGGGTCAATAGGGACCAGTCAATAAAACCAATTACAATTAAATACACAATTAAAAAATAATAAAATAAATGCAAAAAGTAAAAAATTTTTTATAAACTAATTTTTGTTTTTCTGTTTCAGGTACAAGCACCACTGCAGTTGCTGCGAGCGGCGTCGGGAACAGGTAAGTGTACAAATTACACGACGAGTAAAGCTCAAGTGGTAAGGCACTACTTCCAGATGATATCTTGAGGAAGAAGTCTCCTCGTATAATTTTTTGTACACAACAGTGCTACAACTAAAAACGGTTGTACTTTTGTTGCAGGGTTCCGGCTGGTTGGTGTCGACGGTGTCGTCAGCAGGGTGAGGAAGCCCTTTTGATGGTGAGTACCCTAGGTTTTGAATTTAATTTAATTTCGAAAAAGTTTTTTAAAATTTTTAAAACCTATATAATTTTCGCAACCTGTGCGAAAAATCAAAATTTTATATGTATATATATAATCGTTTACTTAGTCTACTCAGGTTAAGCCAATATGGGCACTATATTTTTCAAAAATGGTAGACTATTGTCAATTATTTTTACAATAGTAAAAGGCGCAGCCTGTGCGCGCGGTCGGACTATACTAGTCAACTTAATCTAATAAAATCTTAATTCTAAAAATTTCTAATACTAATACTATATCAACAATAGTTGATTATAGTGGTCACAGTACACAACAGAGGTCAAAAAGTTTTTTAAAATTTTTTCAAAAATTTTTCAAAAAATATTTTTGTCGCCAAAAAAAATTTTTTGACAGGCCAAAACTTGTCGGTATAGGCTATTTACCTAATATCTAAAATTTAAAATTTTCAAAATTTGGGGGGGGGGATTTTTGAAGACTTGGGGGGGGGAAGATAGAGACGGGCCTACTTAATATTTTGCTGTTTTTAAAATTTTTCTATGTCGCCCCGTTCGCGAGTTATTAAAGTTCTAAATATTTGTAAACAAAACGAAACGAAATGAATGTAGGTCAACTGCTAAGGGAGGGCCTACACTGTTGTAAATTCCTAAAGCCAAAATTTTTTCTTGTTTTTCTAGTCAGTCTGTCTGTATTTTTGTGGTTTTTTGAAAATTGGGAGGGGGATTCTAATACTTTTAAACAGCCTATACCTAAATCAATTAAACCTATAATATTTTATGTATATTTACATATATATATATACTAAAAACCAAAAATTTTGATTGGTCGAATTTTTTGGTACAGCCTTGTGTATATATGGCCTAACAGTTTACTCCACCTCAATTTTCCAATTTGCAACCCGCACAAATTTTTTAAATATCTGGTCACTAGAACTTCTAGTCAATTCGCGCGTGTACACGTGCCCCTTGAATTTTTAGCCGTATCCGTTTCCGCCCACTTTATCGCCGTGGCGCAAACTTGAACCGGCGGCGACGGAATGCGACTTGGTTCACTATTTTAACTATATCTTTTAAACTACTTATCCTAAAAATACGTGCTAAAGGGGGGCGTGGAGGGCCTGAAGGGCTCCTTCTTATGATGGTAACCTATCCCACGCGTCTCCCCTTTTACTATTCTAAAATCGGGTTACAAGCTAACAAAAATTTTTTCAAAAGGTTAATTATTTAAAAGCTACTGAACTAGGTCAATCCTGAAGGGATTTTCACTATTTGAATTTCTATTGTCTCTATATTTTAGGGGGCACCTGTATGTTTTTGTCCGGGGTCCGGGAATCAGCTCCTTCGGGAACCACGTGTTTCCAGGATTTCTGGAATTCGGTCCTGGCTGCGCGGTTTTGGGCCCAAAAATTTCCAAATTTTGATGGGGTGTGCCGCTTGAACCCTTCTATTTTTTGAGGTCAAAAAATATGTGGGTCACAGATCTTGTTTCGGCAGCGTTTCGACTTCCGTGTCAGCTCGGTGTAAAAACCGCCAGAAAACGGGCGTTTTTGGCAGTTCTTCCCTCGTATCTCGCAAGTCCCTGGAGCTAGAGGTCCAGAATTTTCTCCAGATGGTGGGGAGAGGTGTCTTCCGTGCGTTGACGTGAAGATCGGAGTGGGGCCCAGGTCTGGGATCGCCAGCAAATGCCGGTTTCACTCCTGGGTCGAGGCACTTTCCGCGGTCGCGGCACGAATTCCACTACACAGGCTTATAACTCCTTTTGGGAGACACTTGGGACCCTGCCCACACTAATCCTGGTGAATCAGGACTCACACAACACGAGGACACACGCGAAATTAATATAAATTAATTTTTACTAATTTTAACGAATTTTATGCGTGGAGCTAGATGCTTTCCGTACCGCGCGGGGGGTTGCACTGGGTTAGGTTAGGTTAGGTTAGGTTGGGGTGTCAGGGGGTGTCAGGTCCGGCAACCTCCACGTGGTGCACCCTGGGCAACGCCGTTCAGCAACCACTTCGTAAACCGGAGTGATTGCGGAACGGCGGCTAATGGCTGGACACAGTTGGGAGGAGGGGTAGTCGTCTGAGGGGCCAGCGGACCCAGTTGGCTGATCACCAAATGGGGATTGCACCCCGCGGACGGCTACAACTCTTCCCGGCTTCTGGGGATAGGGGGGGTCATCTTCCGGGGAGTGGTGGGCGTCGTCACGAGCACTAGTTCGTGGGGACGTCAACCACTCTTCTCCATCTTCATCTTCATTTTCATTTATATTTCATGACGAGGGGAGTATAATGGCCGTCATGCCTTAAAACTGTCAGCCCAGACGGAGTGAGGTAGAGAGTGTGTACCTCTCTTTGCCACTTCGGGAGTGAGCGGGGCGGGAAGGAAGGAAGTACGTCA
This sequence comes from Opisthograptis luteolata, assembly GCA_931315375.2. NCBI lineage: Eukaryota > Metazoa > Arthropoda > Insecta > Lepidoptera > Geometridae > Opisthograptis > Opisthograptis luteolata. The sequence goes on from OV928045.1 coordinate 13,107,429, forward strand.
GTGGGATCTCTCCCCCCGTCTCGCCAACGGGGGAGTAAACCCGGTGTGGTGCCCGGGTGACGCTCTCAGGTGTCTCCTTCCGCCTGATGGAGTGCCCACTGGCTAGGCTAGCACCCCTTTGGCCAGTTCTGCTGGCCATTAATCTTCGTCCCGCTCGCCTCTTCTGGGGAGGACGAGAGGTGAGCCCCTGCTGAGCTCAGGGGTTGTTGCAGAATTGCACCCCCGTTGTGGGGCGGCATATATCTATTTATGTATATATTTATGTAATAGTATTTCTTATATATATCTATCACCTTATATGTTTATTGTCTATGTAGTTTATGTATGTATATTATTATGCCGCCTGGTTATATGCAGCCCTTTGCTGCCGAGATGGATCCGCATCCCTACCTTAGGGAGGCGGATGTCGACAGAGGGGAGTTATGGTATGTCATGCGAACAGCGGACCCACGACTCCCCTCCCTTGTTGTGCCCGTCGGCCACACGCTGGGGTTTTAGTGCGGTTAGAGTCCCACATAACCTCCCCCCCATCCCGCAGGGGGTGGGATCAGGGGGGTACCATGATGGTTTCCCCAGCGTGAACAAAAAAAAAAAAAAAAAAAAAAAAAAAAAGGTTGGGGTGTCAGGGGTGCGAGATCCGGTAACCTCCTCGTGTGCCTGATGGCTGCTTGTCCCTTTGCGATGCGTCCCGAGGGGAACGGCAGCCGTCGGGCCTGGTGCACCCTGGAAACGGAACGAGATACAATTTCTTTGGGAGGTACTGCCTCCTGAAGGGTTTTATCTCGGAACGGCCAATAACCGGATACCAGTCGGGGGGAGGGGTAGTCGCCTGAGGGGCCAGCGGGCCCAGTTGGCTAACCACCAAATGGGGATTGCACCCCACGGACGGCTACAACTCCTTCCGGCTATTGGGGATTGGGGGGCCATCATCCGGGGAGAGGTGGGCGTCGTCGCTGGCACTAGCCTGTGGGGACGCCAACCTTTCTTCTCCATTTTTCATCTCATACAGGGCACGTTTGAGTCGTGTTAGTGACGATGTCTCATCTATCATCCATCGTTTCGTACTCTGGCGGCAGATCAGCAGCCTCTCCTTCGGGAGACGTTGTTGTCGTGCCAACGGGGTGCCGCGAGACTGCGGTCTCGCGGCCGTGTGGCGGATTGTTGTATGGGCTGTAAAGGCTCGCGCACTCTCCGCCTGGGATCTCGGACTGATTGAATGGGCTGTAATGGCCAGTGCACAGTCTGTAAGGAGGGTTTTATTGGGCGAGGGTGCCCCCCAAGCACCATACTCGTCGGTAAAAACCTCGCCGTGTGGCTGCGCGTACTTGTATGCAAAGCCTGGCAAGAAGGGAAAACAACGTTCTCCTCGAACGTGAGACTGATTGAATGGGTCGTAAAGGCCAGTGCACTGTCTCTGTTCGGAGGGTCTTTGACCGGACGGGAGCGCCTGGCGGGCGCTGGACGTTGATGGTAAAGGCCCTCATGAGGCGGCATACGGTTCTCGTATGCTGCTCAGGATTGAGCTTGTTTTCCTAGAGCAAGGGTCTGCGTAGCCCCCTCGGGCGAAGCGGATATCGACTGAACGTGAGTTATGGCTGATATGCGAAAGCTCGGGCCCACGACTCTGTTCAACAGTTGTGCCGTCGATCACACGTTGGTTTTTTAGTGCGGTTGGAGTCCCACATAACCAGGTTCCCACTAATTGCGTGTGGGCTGGTATCCATGACGGATTTTCCCAACGTTAAAAAAAAAAAAAAAAAAAAAAGGTTGGGGTGTCAGGTTGGGGTGCGAGATCCGGTAAGGGGTGCGAGATCCGGTAGGGGTGCGAGATCCGGTAACCTCCTCGTGTGCCTGATGGCTGCTTGTCCCTTTGCGATGCGTCCCGAGGGGAACGGCAGCCGTCGGGCCTGGTGCACCCTGGAAACGGAACGAGATACAATTTCTTTGGGAGGTACTGCCTCCTGAAGGGTTTTATCTCGGAACGGCCAATAACCGGATACCAGTCGGGGGGAGGGGTAGTCGTCTGAGGGGCCAGCGGGCCCAGTTGGCTAACCACCAAATGGGGATTGCACCCCGCGGACGGCTACAACTCCTTCCGGCTATTGGGGATTGGGGGGCCATCATCCGGGGAGAGGTGGGCGTCGTCACTGGCACTAGCCTGTGGGGACGCCAACCTCTCTTCTCCATTTTCATCTCATACAGGGCACGTTTGAGTCGTGTTAGTGACGATGTCTCATCTATCATCCATCGTTTCGTACTCTGGCGGCAGATCAGCAACCTCTCCTTCGGGAGACGTTGTTGTCGTGCCAACGGGGTGCCGCGAGACTGCGGTCTCGCGGCCGTGTGGCGGATTGTTGTATGGGCTGTAAAGGCTCGCGCACTCTCCGCCTGGGATCTCGGACTGATTGAATGGGCTGTAATGGCCAGTGCACAGTCTGTAAGGAGGGTTTTATTGGGCGAGGGTGCCCCCCAAGCACCATACTCGTCGGTAAAAACCTCGCCGTGTGGCTGCGCGTACTTGTATGCAAAGCCTGGCAAGAAGGGAAAACAACGTTCTCCTCGAACGTGAGACTGATTGAATGGGTCGTAAAGGCCAGTGCACTGTCTCTGTTCGGAGGGTCTTTGACCGGACGGGAGCGCCTGGCGGGCGCTGGACGTTGATGGTAAAGGCCCTCATGAGGCGGCATACGGTTCTCGTATGCTGCTCAGGATTGAGCTTGTTTTCCTAGAGCAAGGGTCTGCGTAGCCCCCTCGGGCGAAGCGGATATCGACTGAACGTGAGTTATGGCTGATATGCGAAAGCTCGGGCCCACGACTCTGTTCAACAGTTGTGCCGTCGATCACACGTTGGTTTTTTAGTGCGGTTGGAGTCCCACATAACCAGGTTCCCACTAATTGCGTGTGGGCTGGTATCCATGACGGATTTTCCCAACGTTAAAAAAAAAAAAAAAAAAAAAGGTTGGGGTGTCAGGTGGGGTGCGAGATCCGGTAACCTCCTCGTGTGCCTGATGGCTGCTTGTCCCTTTGCGATGCGTCCCGAGGGGAACGGCAGCCGTCGGGCCTGGTGCACCCTGGAAACGGAACGAGATACAATTTCTTTGGGAGGTACTGCCTCCTGAAGGGTTTTATCTCGGAACGGCCAATAACCGGATACCAGTCGGGGGGAGGGGTAGTCGTCTGAGGGGCCAGCGGGCCCAGTTGGCTAACCACCAAATGGGGATTGCACCCCACGGACGGCTACAACTCCTTCCGGCTATTGGGGATTGGGGGGCCATCATCCGGGGAGAGGTGGGCGTCGTCGCTGGCACTAGCCTGTGGGGACGCCAACCTTTCTTCTCCATTTTCATCTCATACAGGGCACGTTTGAGTCGTGTTAGTGACGATGTCTCATCTATCATCCATCGTTTCGTACTCTGGCGGCAGATCAGCAACCTCTCCTTCGGGAGACGTTGTTGTCGTGCCAACGGGGTGCCGCGAGACTGCGGTCTCGCGGCCGTGTGGCGGATTGTTGTATGGGCTGTAAAGGCTCGCGCACTCTCCGCCTGGGATCTCGGACTGATTGAATGGGCTGTAATGGCCAGTGCACAGTCTGTAAGGAGGGTTTTATTGGGCGAGGGTGCCCCCCAAGCACCATACTCGTCGGTAAAAACCTCGCCGTGTGGCTGCGCGTACTTGTATGCAAAGCCTGGCAAGAAGGGAAAACAACGTTCTCCTCGAACGTGAGACTGATTGAATGGGTCGTAAAGGCCAGTGCACTGTCTCTGTTCGGAGGGTCTTTGACCGGACGGGAGCGCCTGGCGGGCGCTGGACGTTGATGGTAAAGGCCCTCATGAGGCGGCATACGGTTCTCGTATGCTGCTCAGGATTGAGCTTGTTTTCCTAGAGCAAGGGTCTGCGTAGCCCCCTCGGGCGAAGCGGATATCGACTGAACGTGAGTTATGGCTGATATGCGAAAGCTCGGGCCCACGACTCTGTTCAACAGTTGTGCCGTCGATCACACGTTGGTTTTTTAGTGCGGTTGGAGTCCCACATAACCAGGTTCCCACTAATTGCGTGTGGGCTGGTATCCATGACGGATTTTCCCAACGTTAAAAAAAAAAAAAAAAAAAAAAGGTTGGGGTGTCAGGTCCAGCAACCTCCACGTGGTGCACCCTGGGCAACGCCGTCCCGCAACCTCTCCGTTACCAGAGAGATTGCGGCACGGCGGCTAATGGCTGGACACTTGGGGCCTCACTGCGCACACTATCATTTTGATAGTGCGCTGTTCGTTTTGAGGCCCGAGGTGGTGGGCCTTCGGGCCGTTTCTTCGACCTTCGGGTCAGAGGTGGGCGCGGCAGGGTTGGTCAACCCGGCCTCCTTGTCGGGCGTTTGTGTTGGGCGGCCGCGTTCATCGCGGCTGCAGCGGACCTTCGGGTCGGGGGATGGCGGGCCTTCAAGGCCTGCGGTTGGTGACCAGCCGGCGCTCCGGGCAGCCTGGGAAGCGGCGGCTGGAGTTTGTGTTTATGTATGTCTATTTGTGTGTCGTATATATTGTATCTATTTGTGTATTATATTTCTATTTGTGTGTGTCTGTTTATATTGTGTGTGTGTAGTGCCCAATCCCGTGGTCTGGCGCCCGCCCAGGGGATGCATAGCTGGTGGGGTGAGACCAGTTGTGAGGGCGCCAATCCCAGGCCGTCATGCCTTTCAACTGTCAAGGGGGGATCACACCCCTCTTCGAACAAAAAAGACCATCATGGAAGGTTCGCAATTGATAAATAATCTCCGGGCGGGTCCCAGCTTCAGCGAGGCTGGGGAATCCCGTGGTGTTAACGCACCGAGCCCCGTGTATACGGAGGGGGCAACAATTGCAACGACGCAGATAGGGAGGACGAAGGAAGGAGATGTGACGAAGGTCGAGCGATTAGCTGGGTCCGTCTGCAAGCTAGCATCCGATTCGGATGCTAGCTTGGTGACGGTGGCGTCCTCGACGCGGTCCAGGACCGCGAAGAAAGGGAAGGCTTTGGCGGCGCGAACATCTGCGCCGTCGTCAAGGGATTCGAGCCGAGAGTTTCGCTCGGTGCAGGATTCCGAGGAGGAAGCGGCGTGGTCGGACGTGAGCATGTCGGAGGCGGCGGGACCAAGCTCCCGAGCTCCCAGCAAGGCGGCTCAGTTCCTAAAGCGCCCAAGAACAGAGGATGGCAGGCCAGGTGACGACGACGCTAGAGCGTCGCCGGCGAAGGTGGCCACGGCCAGACGCGGTCGCGGTCGCGGACGTCCGCCCACTACTGGGCACTACGTCGGCCTAGCGAAGGCAAGAGAGGAGGCCAATAAGCTGCAGCGGGAGACAAACCGGCTAAACGCAGAAGCGGATCTTGCGTCTGATCTGAGGCAGAAGGGTGATGAGCGGGTGAAGCTTACTTCCCGCCTCCCCAACGTGAAAGGCGGCCAAGTGGTCAAGGAGGCTGACCTGGTGACGGCCGAGGCGGTGGTCGGCAATGCATTGTCGGCTATCAGCAGTGTGGCCACCAAGTCAGGGAACGTCAAGGGGAACTTGATCCGCATAGTCAAGAACGCGGTCGAGGATCTCCGAGGAGTCTTCGAGGTCATGAAGGCGCGGTCAGTATCGGAGGAGGTGGCTCTCCTAATGGAAGCCAATAAGGCCCAGCAGGAGGCTATCAAGGCCCAGCAGGCGGCAAACGAGGCCCTACAGGCGAAAGTCGAGGAGCTGAACCGGCAGCTGGGCTCCCGGACGGCACAACCTACGGTCGCCGCGGTCGCCGCAGTCGATGAGGAGGGGCTCGAAAGGCGGATCACGGAGCGGATCGGTACGATCGTGAGTGCCCGCATCGAGGGCCTGGAGGTGAGCGGGAGACTGCTCCCGGGGAAGCGTTTAAGGCCTCCTCTGGAAGCGGACCGCAGGAGGGAGGCGGCAGCGGCAGCTAGTACAGCTGCCACCACGTCGTCGCTCCCACCCATCGAGGTGGTTCCATCCACATCTCGCGCCCCGGTGTCGATGGGAGCGCAAGCGGGAAGTGCGACAGCGGCAGGAAAGGGGAAGAAGGGGAAAAAGGGGGAAGGGAAGAAGGTCCCTGCCCCAGCCACTGCCCCCGCCCCGATCCCGGCCCCAGCACCGAGTGCCCCCGCGGCACCGACGCCACGTCCGCAAGCCCCACAGGAGGGTCAGTGGACGGAGGTGGTTAAGCGGGGGAGAAGGAATGCTGCGAGGACGCAACCGACGCGCCCCGCGCGGAGTCAGGCCCCATGGCCAGTGCCGATCACGAGGCCGCCCCCGCAACAGACGAGGGCACCCAAACTCCGCCCGCCGCGAACTGCAGCTGTGGTAATCACGCTGCAGCCTGCGGCGGTGGAGAGAGGCGTCACATATGCCAGTGTCATTGGGGAGGCCGTGAGCAAAATCAGCCTCCCAAGCATAGGCGTGCCTCCGGTCAAAATGAGGACGGCGGCGACGGGAGCCAGGGTCCTAGAGATCCCCGGCACCGAGAGAGGAGAAAAGGCGGATGTCCTGGCCGGCAGGCTGCGGGAGCTATTCGCGAGCGCAGAAGGCGTTGTCATCACCAGGCCGGAGACTAATACGGATCTACGTGTGACCGGCCTGGATGATTCCATCGACGAAGCGAGGCTGACCGCAGCCCTGGCCAGTGCCGGGGGCTGTCCAGCGTCGGCCATCAAGGCTGGCGCCATTAGGAAGGGACCGGCTGGCATGGGCACTGCGTTCGTACGGTGCCCGGTGACGGCCGCAAAAAAGATGGTCGCTGGTGGCGGCCGTCTGTTGGTCGGGTGGTCGGCGGCACAGGTGCGGGTTCTCGAACGAAGACCCCGCCGCTGCTTCCGCTGCTTAGTGTTGGGCCACGTCAGGGCTCAATGTGATTCGGAGGTGGACCGCAGCGACGAATGTTACCGCTGCGGTCGGAATGGCCATAAGGCCACTGCATGTTCCGCCGCCCCACGCTGCTCACTATGCGCAGCTGCTGGGAAGCCGGCGGACCACCTATCTGGGGGCAAGGCCTGCGCTAGGCCCCCAGCCAAGAAAAGGACAAGAGGGAAGCTGACTGCGATGGAGACTACGGTCCAGTCGCAGCCCGCTAGCCTCCCTACACCGGAGCAGACGGGAAGAATGGAGGAAGATTAGTATGCATCTAACCTTCCTCCAGGCGAATGCCAACCACTCTGCGGGGGCTCAGGACCTTCTCCTGCAGTCTATGGCGGAGTGGTTGGTCAACATTGCTGTGGTCGCCGAGCCGTATGTGGTCCCGCCCCGAACTGATTGGGTGGGAGACCGGAACGGCTTGGTGGCCATTACGACACAGACTTCAGTGCAGTCTCCGCCCCTCGACTTGGTGTCCAGGGGCGGGGGATATGTGGTGGCTTCGATCGGCGGGGTGTTGGTCATGGGGGTGTATTTCTCCCCCAATAGACCCCTCGTCGAATTCGAGGCCTTCCTGGACGAGATCGGAGACGTGGTCGCTCGGGGTCACCCCCGGTCTATTGTCGTCCTCGGGGACCTCAACGCCAAATCTTCGGTGTGGGGGTCCCCGGTGACAGACGCGCGGGGCAGGGCCGTAAACGAGTGGGTCTTGGCGTTGGGCCTCGGTGTATGCAATCGGGGCTCTGAAAACACGTGCGTGCGGCGAGGGGGAGGGTCAGTGATTGATGTGACGTTCGCAACCCCCGAGCTTGCACGCCGTGTTCAGGACTGGAGAGTGCTGGTGGACGAGGAGACGCTGTCGGACCATAGGTATATACGGTTCGGCGTCTCCTCGTCCGCCGGGGCATTGGAAAGGAGGATGCCGGTCGTCCGGGAGCGGCGCTGGGCGCTGAAGCGCCTGGACTGCGAAGTGCTGAAGGAGGCCGCCCTAGTCCAGGCGTGGAACTCCCCCCCGGAGGGATCAATTGGAGTTGATGAGGAGGCAGACAACCTCTGCGCGGCAATGGCGACAGTTTGCGACGCCGCCATGCCACGTGTGCGAGCAGTTCCGCCAAGACGCCAAATGTTTTGGTGGACCGAAGAGATTGCCGGGCTGCGGCGCCGGTGCGTGGCGAGGCGCCGGCGCTTTCAACGGTACCGGCGAAGGCGGCGCCGGGAAACAGAGGTCTCGGACGCCCTCTACGCGGAGTATAGGGAGGCGTCCGTAGCCCTGCGCACGGCCATCAAAAAGGCGAAGGCGGAGGCGTGGAAGGACCTGCTCGGAACCCTTGAGCAGGATCCCTGGGGGAGGCCATACAGGATGGTGAGGCGCAAGCTACGCCCCTGGGCCCCCCCAGTCACCACCACGCTGGAGCCGCCGGTGCTCCAGAGGGTTGTGGAGGGGCTGTTCCCCGAAGATCTGGGGACTGAATTCGCTCCCCCCTTCACGGCGGCATCACGTGCTGAAGAGGAGGACAGCAGAGCGCCCGAGGTGTCGGAGGGAGAGCTCGGAGCAGCTGTATTCCGCATGAGGGCCAAGAACACGGCGCCGGGTCCAGATGGGATCCCGGGGCGCGCGTGGGCCCTCGTGCAGGAGGAGCTCGGACCGCGGCTGCGGAGCTTGTTCAGCCGCTGTATGACGGAAGGCCGCTTCCCCAGACGCTGGAAGGAGGGGAAGTTGGTTCTCCTAAGGAAAGAGGGGCGCCCGGCTGACCAGCCGGCCGGGTACCGCCCCATAGTGTTACTGGACGAGGCCGGCAAACTCCTAGAGCGAGTCGTAGCTGCCCGCCTCGTCCAACATTTGGAGACAGTCGGTCCGAATCTGGCCGACCAGCAGTTCGGCTTTCGAGGGGGTCGTGGCACGGTGGACGCGATATCCAGAGTCCGTGACCAATCGGAGGAGGCGTGCTCCGCGGGAGGGGTGTTGATGGCGGTGTCGTTGGACATAGCCAACGCATTCAACTCCCTCCCGTGGCCCACCATAAGGGCGGGGCTACAATATCACGGGGTACCCCCATATCTGCAGCGCCTTGTGGGGGACTACCTCTCCAACAGAGAGGTGGTGTACCCGACGGCAGCAGGGGAAGGGAGGACCCGGATAAGTCGCGGCGTTCCACAGGGGTCGTGTTTAGGGCCCCTGCTTTGGAACGTAGGGTATGACTGGGTCCTCCGGGGCGTTAACTTGACTGGCATCGGCGTGACGTGCTACGCCGATGACACGCTCGTTACCGCCCGGGGGGGGACGCATAGGGAAGCGTCCATCTTAGCCACGGCCGGTGTTGCGGCAGTCGTGGTGAGGATACGGAGGTTGGGCCTGGAGGTGGCGCTCGAGAAGTCCGAGGCCATCCTCTTTCACGGGCCCCGGCGGGCGCCACCTGCTGGCGCCAACATTGTGGTGGGCGGAATTTCCATCGCTGTCGGTTCGACGCTCAAGTATCTGGGCGTCGTCCTCGACAGCAGATGGAAGTTCGGGGCTCACGTGCGGCAGCTGACCCCGAAACTCATGGGGACGGCGACCGCATTGAGTCGACTCCTCCCGAACATCGGGGGAGGAGATGGGAGCTGTCGGCGCCTGTATATGGCGGTGGTCCGCTCGATGGCCCTCTATGCGGCCCCGATCTGGGCGGGATCTCTTCACTCCTTAGAGATCGCCGCCCTTCATGGGGCCCAGAGGGTCATGGCGATAAGGGTATGCCGCGGATACCGCACCCTCTCACACGAGGTGGCCTGCGCACTGGCCGGCTCCTTGCCTTGGGGGCTAGAGGCCGAGGTTCTGTCCTCGGTCTTTTGGCGTAGGGCCCAGGCGAGGGAGCGTGGCCTTCCTCCCGCACCTCAGGAGGTGGTGCGGTGGAGGAGGGGCGCGAGGCGGGACGCAGAAGCGTCGTGGAGGAGAAGTCTCCTCGCAGGGCCCACCAGGAGGGGGGACGGCGCCATCCGGTTTTTGGAGGCGATCCGTCCCGTACTCGGTCGGTGGACCCGGCGAAGACACGGTGGCCTTACCTTCCGCCTTACACAGATTCTCTCGGGACATGGATGTCTCGGGAGATACCTGCATAACGTGGCGAGAAGGGAGGCCACCCCAGCATGTCATCAGTGCGGTCGGGCGGAGGAAACCGCCCACCACGTGTTGGTGGAATGCCCGGGAGCGGAGGGACCGCGACAAGAGCTGGTCGCGGTCATCGGGGCGGATTTGTCCCTACCGGCCATTCTTCAGAGAATGGTCGAGAGTGAAGAAATGTGGGCAGCAATGGTCGCTTTCTGCGAAACAGTTATGGTGCAGAGGGAGGCCGAGGAACGGGAGCGTGAGGCGGATCCAGCCTCCCTCCCAATCCGGAGAGTTCGGCTACGAGGGCGGCGTTCACGTCCCGCCCCGTCGCCGCCAGGAGGGCCCTGACCATCTTGGGCCCCCTATGAGAAGTAAGCGACGCCCTCCGTGTTCCAGGGCGTCGCTTTCAGAGATGCGGGGGAGACACACACAAACTCCCCCCGTGAGGTGATTCCGATCCAACGGATGATGGCCGACGGGGTAGTGTGGTGTATGAGAAATGGTACCACAACCCCGTCCAATGCCAAGTCGGGTGGAACACCCCAGGGGTTTAGTGCGGTATGGCACGTTAGATAGTGCGAGTCCCACACTCCCTCCGATCCCCTCCCCTTCTGGGGGGGGTACTGAAACGGAGGGGTCAGTGCGTAAGAGCATTCCCCTGGGATAACAAAAAAAAAAAAAAAAAAAGGTTAGGTTAGGTTGGGGGACCCCCCACAGAGCTTTGCGTCCACGTCGCGTCCCCTGGAAACGACCCATCTGACCACCGTAACGGAGTGGCAGATCGGGCTCGGCTAAAGTTGCTCTGTACTTCCAAGACTAATTGTGATTGACTGTTTATATTGTGTTTTGTTCCGTTGTTTGGTTGAGTTGCGGTCTGTTTTGACATCATGTCTAAACAGGCGCGTGATGCTTCAGGGAGGTTCACCTCCTCCCTGGAGAACGTAGGGTCGCCCGATTTGTTGGCGGCGGAGTCGACGTACGTCGAACCCGTCTCCAACAGGGCAGCTTCGGGGGTGAGGCCTAAGGGCCCATCCACGAAGCAACCGATGAAGGGATCCATGTCGGTCGCAGGAACCGCATCTGATGCGGAATCCGCCTCCGACATGGATCTTACTGGTGAGGGTGATGTTGGTCTGAAGCGGCCTTATTCTTCCTCGTTTTTCGTGCCTGGGTGCTTAGACTCAGACACGGAAACCGAGGGATCGATGGCCGCCAAGCTCAACACCGCGCAAAGAGGGAGAGGGAGGACTGCGAAGGCAGTGCCTCGGAGAGAGGTGTTCTTGAAACCGGCTTCGCCGGTGGACAGGGAATTGGACGACGCCCTACGTAACAGGGCTTATAGGAAGGGGGCGGGCGCAACAGCCTCTGGTCTCACGACTGAGACCGATTCGGACGTCGCAGCGATCAGAGACGCATGCGACATGAACGCCCAGGAACTGAGGGCTCATGCTGGGGAAGGGCTTGCTGCCATTTTAGAAGTTGCCCAAAAGTCGGGCAATCTCAAGGGCGGGTACATCGCCCGCTTAAAGAGGGCCACCTCTGTCCTTCGGGACGTCGTGGACACCCTGGCGGGACGGACGGAGGCAGAGGAGACACGCCGTCTCCGAGCCGACAACGCACGTCTGCGCATGGAGGTAGATGCCTCCAAATCCTTGGTGAAGGCACTGCGACAGGGGTACGCGGAGGCCACGGCCAAGACCAATGAGGCCGTTGCCGCAGCCACTGTCGCGGAAAACTCGGCGTCAAGGAGGTCTCCCGCCATCATGCAGGGGGCGGAATTAGTGGAGGAGCTGCGGCGCTCACTGACCATCACGGTCGGTGAGATGATGAACGCCCGGCTCGAAGGACTTGAGAGCCGCCTCCTCCCGGCCCCAATTCTGAGGCCGCCTTTGAGGGCGGATGCCAAAAGGGCGACTGAGAGGGCGGCAGTGGTTGCCGCCCCACCTAAGCCGACAACGGCGCCGGCGCGCTACGCTGCGGTTGCAGCCAGGCCGGCCGCGCAGGCACCGAGGCCGGCGCGTTATGCTGCAGTCACAGCTAAGCCGGCTGTGCAGGCTCCAAGGCAGGCAGCTGCTGCCCCGCCGACGACGGCTCCAAGGCCGTATGTTCCCCCGGCCATAAGGGGAACACAGGATGTGAGGAGACTCACCCCTGCCGCTGCCCCCGTGGCTGCTCCAACTGTTGCCCCACAGGCAGATGCTTGGACCACGGTGGGGAAGAGGAAGAGGAAGAGAGGAGGAAGAAGGAACAGGGGGAGAAGGACTGCTGCCCCCCCTGCAAATGGGCCTGCGGCCAAGCCTCAGGGCCCCGCGGCGGGGAAAAGGGCTCCAAGGGTGGCACAAAAGGTCCCCAAATCGGCGGCAGTTGTGGTTTCTCTGCAGGCTGGCGCCGCCGAAAAGGGGATCACCTACAAGACCGTCATGGAGGAGGCCCAAGACAAGGTTGACCTGGAGGAGCTGGGAATTGAGCAGCTCCGCTTCAGGCAGACGGCCACGGGAGCCAGATTGTTCGAGATCCCTGGCTCCCAACAGGATGATAAGGCGGACAGGCTCGCTGATAAGCTGCGGGAAGTCCTGTCCGACGTGGCCAGCGTCGCCAGGCCCGTTAAGGTCACGGACCTTAGGATAACGGGCTTGGACGACGCCGCCACCAAGGAGAAGGTGGCGATAGCCGTGGCGAGGGCAGGAGAATGCGCAGTGCACCTCGTAAAGCCCGGCGATATCCGCCAAAGCTGGAACGGCTCCGGATCCTGCCTCGTGGCCTGCCCGATCACAGCAGCCAAGCTGGTGCTGGAAAGAGGCAGGATCCTAATCGGCTGGAGCTCGGTGAGCGTCACGGATATGGGGGTGCGCCCCATGCGGTGCTATAAATGCATGGGGCTGGGCCACACGCGCCCCCAGTGCCCTGCCGCAGCCAATCGGGGTGAGCTATGTTACCGCTGCGGCGAAACAGGGCACAGATCTGCGACCTGCGAGAAGGTCGCACCGCGATGCGCGATCTGTGCCGAGGCGGGAAGGCCCTACGGCCACATCATGGGGGGACGCAGCTGCGCCCCGCCGAAGACGAGAGGAAAGGCGGCCACTACATGGACAGTAGCCGCCCCAGTGGCCCCAACACAGGCCACCCCGGAGGGCGCTTGCACAGCAGCGAGCGAGGTAGTTGTGATGTCTGACTAATGTATCAAGTCAGACATCACAACATTTTACAGACGAATCTGAACCACTGCGCCAGAGCTCAGGACTTGCTCATGCAGTCCATGGCGCAGTGGCAAATCGATGTGGCCGTCGCCGCGGAGCCTTATTACGTCCCCCCCCAGCACCCTTGCTGGGCTGGGGACCTCGATGGCTCCGTGGCTATAATGAGCAGGCAGGGCGGAACCCCCCCTCTCACAGTCATCGAGAGGGGTGCGGGATACGTGGTGGCCAAGTGGGAGGAGTACGCAGTTATGGGAGCGTACTTCTCCCCCAACAGAACCGTCGCGGAACTGGAGGCGTTTGTAGACCTCCTGGCCGCGGCGGTGTTAAGACAGGCGCCACGTCAGGTCCTCTTTATGGGGGACCTGAACGCCAAGGCCCGGGACTGGGGTAACCCCTCCACTAACGTGCGCGGTGAACTAGTCAGGGAGTGGGCGGTTACCTCAGGGCTGACCCTTCTCAACACAGGGTCGGCCCACACGTGCGTGCGGCATAATGGGGGGTCCGTGGTGGACCTCTCGTTCGCCACTCCAGCAGCCGCTGCACGTGTCCGGGCCTGGAGGGTGGAGTCGGAGGTAGAGACCCTCTCGGACCATAAATATATTAGGTTCGAGTTGGCCACCTCCGACCACCCGGGAGGGCCCCGCCGGGAGTTGCGTGCGCATTTCCCGCGATGGACGATCAGCCGCCTGGACGTCGAGTTGGCAGAAGAGGCAGCCATCGTCCAGTCCTGGGTGGCGGGACGCACGCACCCCGTGGCGGATGTCGCAGCCGGCCGTTTCCGAGACGCGCTAACGGCCATATGCGACACCGCCATGCCGAGGGCCCGGCGCTTCGAGGGGCGCCGCCAAGTTTACTGGTGGCGCCGAGAGATCCAGGCGCTCCGGGAGGCCTGCTCAGCGGCGCGACGGCCGTACGTCCGCATCAGAAGGCAGCGGAACGGTCGCACGGACGACCAGCTGTCAGCGGAGGAGCTGACAGCTGAAGGCCAGCTGTATGAGGCGTACCGCGATGCGAAGCAGGCCCTACAGCTGGTGATCGGGGAGTCAAAGGCGCAGTCCTGGGGCGAGGCCCTAGATGGCCTCGACAGAGACCCGTGGGGGCGCCCGTACAAGGCGGCCCGGAAAAAGTTCCGGGGCCAGGCGCCCCCTGTAGCGGAGTCCCTAGAGCCGGAGGTCCTGGAGAGGGTGCTGGTGGGTCTGTTCCCGAACAGAGACCCAGACCACACCCCTCCAGTGATGGCGCCTGTCCTCCCCGAGGAGGAGGAGCCGGACCCGGACTCCATCCCCCCCGTGTCGGAGGTGGAGATGGAGCTTGCCGCCGCCCGTCTGTGCGGCAAAAGGACGGCCCCGGGTCCGGACGGAGTTCCAGGTGCGGTGCTGCGGATCGCCCTAAAGTCACTGGGCGACCCGCTTCGGGAACTGTTCAACGTATGCATCACGTCTGGACAGTTCCCGAAGATATGGAAGGACGGCCGGTTGTGCCTGCTGCGGAAGGATGGTCGGGATGCCGAGACACCCTCCGCTTACAGGCCAATCGTGCTTTTGGACGACACGGGAAAGCTCCTCGAAAGAGTTGTAGCATCCCGGGTCGTCCAGCACCTGGAGGGTACTGGGCCCGGTCTATCGGAAGCCCAGTACGGGTTCAGGGCGGGGCGGTCGACGATAGACGCCCTGCTCTGGCTCAAGGGTTGGACCCAGGCCGCGGTCGCCGAGGGGGATAAGGCGTTGGCTGTCTCGCTTGACATCGCCAACGCCTTTAACAGTCTCCCACACGCTACGATACAGGAGGCGCTCCGGTACCATGGAGTGCCCCTGTATCTGAGGAGGCTGTTGGCCGACTACCTCCGCGACCGCGAGGTCCTGGTGGAGGGACGCGACGGCCTGAGGCGCCGTCGCGTGGCCTGCGGCGTTCCACAGGGGTCAGTGTTGGGACCCCTACTGTGGAACGTGGGCTACGACTGGGTGCTCCGCGGCACGCTTCCCGCAAGTCTGCGGGTCGCCTGCTACGCGGACGACACCCTAGTCGTGGCCCGGGGGAGGGACTTGGGGGCGACGCTGCGGTTGGCCACGGTGGGGACAGCCCTGGTGGTCGACCGCATCCGCTCCCTTGGACTGGAGGTTGCCCTCTCCAAGACCGAGGCCCTACTGTTTCATGGGCCTCGGGGGGGACCCCCTCCAGGCACACAAGTTATCCTGGACGGGGTCCCGATACGGGTGGGGACCCAGATGCGCTATCTGGGCCTCACCCTGGATGGGAGGTGGACCTTTGGGGCCCATTTCGCCCTTATGGCCCCGAAGGTCGTTAGTGCTGCTGCCGCAATGGGGAGGCTGCTGCCCAACGTGGGCGGCCCAAGCGCAACCTGCCGCGGGCTGTACTCCGCTGTAGCAAGGAGTATGGCCTGTTACGGGGCGCCGGTCTGGGCGGACGCCCTCGGACGCGCCAATAAGGCCCTGCTGCGACGTCCGCAGCGGGTCATCGCGACGAGGGCGATACGCGGATACCGGACGGTGTCCTGGACGGCCGCATGCGCGCTTGCCGGAGACCCCCCCTGGGAGCTCCAAGCGGAAGTCCTCGCCGAGGTATATCATTATATCTCGGCTAGAAGGACCCGCGGAGAGCCCCCGGATTGGGAGGAGGTCACGCGCATGCGGAGGCAGGCGCAGGCCGCCCTAATAGGGCGGTGGAAAGAGGACCTGGCCCCACCGGTGCCGGGTGCGTGGACGGTGGGGGCCATAAGACCGGTCCTCGAGGAGTGGATGCGGCGGCGGCATGGGTCGCTCACCTACCGATTGGTGCAGGTGCTTTCCGGGCATGGATGCTTCGGAAAATACCTGCACCAAATCGCTAGACGTGAGCTGACCCCAGCCTGCCACCAATGTGGGGCGCCAGAAGACACGGCGCCCCACGTGCTGGGAGTGTGTGTCGCTCTATCAACACAGCGACACACACTCTCAGCACACATAGGGTTGGACCTGTCCCTGCCGAGCGTAATAACAGCAATGCTCGGCAGCGACACGGCGTGGCAGGCTGTGGCCTC
This sequence comes from Opisthograptis luteolata, assembly GCA_931315375.2. NCBI lineage: Eukaryota > Metazoa > Arthropoda > Insecta > Lepidoptera > Geometridae > Opisthograptis > Opisthograptis luteolata. Next base: position 13,123,616 of record OV928045.1, read on the forward strand.
CTTCTGCGAATACGCAATCACGCAGAAGGAGGCCGCGGAACGGGTCAGAGAGGCAGATCCGCTCTCTGACCCAATCCGGCACAGGCGGAGGGGCGGTAGAAGGAGGCGTTTTGCCCGCCTCCTCCCGCCCCACTAGTTAAATAGTAGGGTGTAGTGGCGGTAGAAGGGGGCGTTTTGATCGCCTCCTCCCGCCCCACCGAAAAGGTGTGGTTGTTGTATCGGGGGGGCGTCGCATCAAGCTGGACGCCCCCCTCCCAGGTGCTTAGGGTTGCGGGGCCCGGAATGTTTGAGTTCCGGGCCTCTCCGTCGGGGCGGGTGGGTAGACTGATACAATGACCCTCACCCGCCCTCCAAAAAGGTGGTGGGAGAAGGAAAAAAAAAAAAAAAAAAAAAAAAAGGTTAGGTTAGGTTGGGGTGTCAGGGGGTGTCAGGTCCAGCAACCTCCACGTGGTGCACCCTGGGCAACGCCGTCCCGCAACCTCTCCGTTACCGGAGAGATTGCGGCACGGCGGCTAATGGCTGGACACTTGGGGCCTCACCGCGCGCACTATCGTTTTATGATAGTGCGCGTCGTGTTTTGAGGCCCGAGGCGGTGGGCCTTCGGGCCGGGTCTTCGACCTTCGGGTCAGAGGTGGGCGCGGCGGGGCTGGTCGGTTTGACCTCCCGCTGGGCACTTGTGAGGAGTAGCTCTGCGTTCATCGCACCTGCAGTGGACCTTCGGGTCGGGGGATGGCGGGCCTTCAAGGCCCGCGGTTGGTGGTCCAGCCGGCGCCCCGGATAGTCTGGGAAGCGGCGGCTGGAGTCTTTGTGTATATTTATGTCTATTTTGTGTGTCTTGTGTATATATTGTATTTTATTTGTGTAATTGTATTTCTATTTGTGTGTGTCTTGTATTTTGTGTGTGTGTGTTGGGGGCCCAATCCCGTGGTCTGGCGTCCGCCCAGGGGATGCGTAGCTGGTGGGGTAGAGACCAGTTGTGAGGGCGCCAACCCCAGGCCGTCATGCCTCTTAAAACTGTCGAGGGGGGATCACACCCCTCTCTAAACAAAAAAGAACAGAATGGAAGGTTCGCAATTGAAAAATATTCTCCGGGCGGGTCCCAACCCACAGGTTGGGGAATCCCGTGGCACTACGGTGTCGAGCCCCGTGTATACGGAGGGGGCAACAATTGCAACGACGAAGATAGGGAGGAAGACGGAGGTCGAGCGATTAGCTGGGTCCGTCTCAAGGCTGTCATCCGATTCGGATGGCACCCTGGAGACGGTGGCGTCCTCGACGCGGTCTAGAACCGCAATGAAAGGGAAAGGGACGGCGCGATCATCTGCGTCGTCAAGAGCCTCTAGCCGCGATTTTTGTTCGGCGGAAGAGGTCTCTGAGGAAGAAGATTCGGACCAAGGCTGGTCCGATATGAGCGTGTCGGACGCGGCGGGACCAAGTTCCCGAGCCTCCGGCGGGCTGAAGCTTCGGCTCAAACGCCGAGTAACGGAGGAGGTGGCCAGGCCAGGCGACGACGACTCCAATGCGTCGCCGGCGAAGATGGCCACGGCCAAGCGCGGTCGCGGACGTCCGCCCACCACTGGGCATTACGTCGGCCTAGCGAAGGCCAAAGAGGAGGCCAACAAGATGCGGCGCGAGGAGATCCGCCTGGATGCAGAGGCGGACCTCGCGACGGAAATGAGGTGGAGGAGAGAGGAGCGTGCAAGGCTGACCTCCTTCCTGCCCAAGGACGGTCGGATGAACGACGATTCGGACCTGGTGACGATCGAAGGGGTGGTCGCCAATTCCTGTGCGACCATAATCGCCGTGGCCACCAAGTCCGGAAACGTCAAGGGAGACCTGATCCGCGACGTGAAGGACGCGGCCGTAGCTATACGGAGCGCCTTCAACATCGTCAAGACGCGGACGGTCTCGGAGGAGGTGGCCAAACTGATGGCGGCCAACAAGGCCCTTCAGGAGGCCAACAAAGCCCTGTCGGCGAAGCTGGAGGACCTGAGCCGCGAGCTGGCCTCCAGATCAGCGAAAGCCCTGGCCCCGACGCAGGCTCCGGCCGCGGTCGATGAGGAGGGGCTAGAGAGGAGGCTAGCCGAAAGAATCGGCAAACTGGTGAGTGCCCGACTAGAGGGCCTCGAGGTGAGCGGCAGACTGCTGCCAGAGAAGAGCATGAGGCCTCCTCTGGCGGCGGACCGCAGGAGGGAGGCGGCAGTGGTGGCTGAAGCAGTCGCCGATGCTCCGTCGCCGCCCCCACCTATGGAGGTGGTCCCGCCATGCGCCCCGGTTCCTATGGGAGCGCGTGGGAAAAAGAAGGGAAAGAAGGCGAAGATGAGAGAAAGGAAGAGGAAGAAGAGGGAAGAGCGAGGGAAAGGGAAGAATATCCCTGCCCCGAACCCGGACCCAGAACCGTGCGCCCCCGCAGGACCGGCGCCACGCTCACAGCCCCCACAGGAGGGGCAGTGGTCGGAGGTGGTGAAGCGGGGGTCAGCGAAGAGGAAGGGAGTGAGAGTCCGGCCGCCGCGAACTGCGGCCGTGGTTCTGACGCTGCAACCTGCGGCGGAGGAGAGGGGGCTGACCTACTACAAGGTCATCAGTGAGGCTGTCAGCAGAATCAGCCTCCCGGCCCTGGGCATACCGCCCATCAAGATGAGGGCGGCGGCGACCGGAGCTCGAGTAATCGAGATTGACGGCACCGAGAGGGGCGAAAAGGCAGACCTCCTGGCTAACAAGCTGCGGGAGGTCTTTGCCAGAGAGGAGGGCGTAGTCGTCTCCAGGCCGGAGAGTACCGCAGATATGCGTGTGACCGGCCTGGACGACTCTATCGACCACGAGAGGCTGGTCGCAGCCCTGGCGAAGGCCGGGGGATGCCAAGCGTCGGCAGTACATGCCGGCGCTATACAGAGGGGGCCGGCCGGAATGGGCGCTGCGTTCGTGCGGTGCCCAAAGATGGCCGCAAAGAAGATAGTCGCAGGTGGCGGTCGTCTTCTCGTCGGGTGGTCGGCGGCGCGGGTCATGGTCCTACAACCTAGACCCCGCCGCTGTTTCCGGTGTTTAGAGTCGGGCCACATAGCGGCCCAATGCACAGCGGAGGTAGACCGCAGCGGTGAATGTTACCGCTGCGGCCAAAACGGCCACAAGGCCGCCACGTGTTCCGCCGCCCCGCGCTGCTCATTATGTGCGGCAGCTGGGAAGCCGGCGGACCACATCGCCGGGGGAAAGGCTTGCGCCAGACCCCCAGTCAGAAAGAGGACGCGGGGACGCAGTCGCGCCCCGCCTCCTGCGGGACCCTGAACATCTTGGGTCCCCACACAAGAGGAGAACGCGACGCCCCTGGTGCACCGGGGCGTCGCCGCTCAAGAGGCGGATCCGGAAGCGGATGAACGGCTGACGGGGTAGTGTGGTATACGAATAGTGGTACCACAACCCCGTCCAAAGGCCAAGACGGTTGGTGCACCCCGGGGTTTTAGTGTTAGGTTAGAGTCCCACATAACCTCCCCCCACCCCGCAGGGGGTGGACCAGGGGAGGTACCATGAAGGTTTCCCCGGGTAAAAAAAAAAAAAAAAAAAAAAGGTTGGGGTGTCAGGTCCGGCAACCTCCACGTGGTGCACCCTGGGCAACGCCGTTCAGCAACCACTTCGTAAACCGGAGTGATTGCGGAACGGCGGCTAATGGCTGGACACAGTTGGGAGGAGGGGTAGTCGTCTGAGGGGCCAGCGGACCCAGTTGGCTGATCACCAAATGGGGATTGCACCCCGCGGACGGCTACAACTCTTCCCGGCTTCTGGGGATAGGGGGGGTCATCTTCCGGGGAGTGGTGGGCGTCGTCACGAGCACTAGTTCGTGGGGACGTCAACCACTCTTCTCCATCTTCATCTTCATTTTCATCTATATATCCATGACGAGGGGCGTATAATGGCCGTCATGCCTTAAAACTGTCAGCCCAGACGGAGTGAGGTAGAGAGTGTGTACCTCTCTTTGCCACTTCGGGAGTGAGCGGGGCGGGAAGGAAGGAAGTACGTCAGTGGGATCTCTCCCCCCGTCTCGCCAACGGGGGAGTAAGCCCGGTGTGGTGCCCGGGTGACGCTCTCAGGTGTCTGCCTCTCACCGCCTGATGGAGTGCCCACTGGCTAGGCTAGCACCCCTTTGGCCAGTTCTGCTGGCCATTAATCTTCGTCCCGCTCGCCTCTTCTGGGGAGGACGAGAGGTGAGCCCCTGCTGAGCTCAGGGGTTGTTGCAGAATTGCACCCCCGTTGTGGGGCGGCATATATCTATTTATGTATATATTTATGTAATAGTATTTTCCTATATATATCTATCACCTTATATGTTTATTGTCTATGTAGTTTATGTATGTATATTATTATGCCGCCTGGTATATATGCAGCCCTTTGCTGCCGAGATGGATCCGCATCCCTACCTTAGGGAGGCGGATGTCGACAGAGGGGAGTTATGGTATGTCATGCGAACAGCGGACCCACGACTCCCCTCCCTTGTTGTGCCCGTCGGCCACACGCTGGGGTTTTAGTGCGGTTAGAGTCCCACATAACCTCCCCCCCACCCCGCAGGGGGTGGGACCAGGGGGGTACCATGACGGTTTCCCCAGCGTGAACAAAAAAAAAAAAAAAAAAAAAAAAAAAAAAAAAAAAAAAAAAAAAAAAAAAGGTTAGGTTAGGTTGGGGTGTCAGGTCCAGCAACCTCCACGTGGTGCACCCTGGGCAACGCCGTTCAGCAACCACTTCGTAAACCGGAGTGATTGCGGAACGGCGGCTAATGGCTGGACACAGTTGGGAGGAGGGGTAGTCGTCTGAGGGGCCAGCGGACCCAGTTGGCTGATCACCAAATGGGGATTGCACCCCGCGGACGGCTACAACTCTTCCCGGCTTCTGGGGATAGGGGGGGTCATCTTCCGGGGAGTGGTGGGCGTCGTCACGAGCACTAGTTCGCGGGGACGTCAACCACTCTTCTCCATCTTCATCTTCATTTTCATTTATATTTCATGATGAGGGGAGTATAATGGCCGTCATGCCTTAAAACTGTCAGCCCAGATGGAGTGAGGTAGAGAGTGAATACCTCTCTTTGCCACTTCGGGAGTGAGCGGGGCGGGAAGGAAGGAAGTACGCCAGTGGGATCTCTCCCCCCGTCTCGCCAACGGGGGAGTAAGCCCGGTGTGGTGCCCGGGTGAGGCTCTCAGGTGTATCTCCCTCCGCCTGATGGAGTGCCCACTGGCTAGGCTAGCACCCCTTTGGCCAGTTCTGCTGGCCATTAATCTTCGTCCCGCTCGCCTCTTCTGGGGAGGACGAGAGGTGAGCCCCTGCTGAGCTCAGGGGTTGTTGCTGAATTGCACCCCCGTTGTGGGGCGGCATATATCTATTTATGTATATATTTATGTAATAGTATTTTCCTATATATATCTATCACCTTATATGTTTATTGTCTATGTAGTTTATGTATGTATATTATTATGCCGCCTGGTTATATGCAGCCCTTTGCTGCCGAGATGGATCCGCATCCCTACCTTAGGGAGGCGGATGTCGACAGAGGGGAGTTATGGTATGTCATGCGAACAGCGGACCCACGACTCCCCTCCCTTGTTGTGCCCGTCGGCCACACGCTGGGGTTTTAGTGCGGTTAGAGTCCCACATAACCTCCCCCCCACCCCGCAGGGGGTGGGACCAGGGGGGTACCATGACGGTTTCCCCAGCGTGAACAAAAAAAAAAAAAAAAAGGTTAGGTTAGGTTGGGGTGTCAGGTCCGGCAACCTCCACGTGGTGCACCCTGGGCAACGCCGTTCAGCAACCACTTCGTAAGCCGGAGTGATTGCGGAACGGCGGCTAATGGCTGGACACAGTTGGGAGGAGGGGTAGTCGTCTGAGGGGCCAGCGGACCCAGTTGGCTGATCACCAAATGGGGATTGCACCCCGCGGACGGCTACAACTCTTCCCGGCTTCTGGGGATAGGGGGGGTCATCTTCCGGGGAGTGGTGGGCGTCGTCACGAGCACTAGTTCGTGGGGACGTCAACCACTCTTCTCCATCTTCATCATCCTCATTTTCATCCTATCCACGACGAGGGGAGTATGATGGCCGTCACGCCTTAAAACTGTCATCCAGCAGGAGTGAAGTAGAGAGGATAACCTCTACTGCCACTTCGGGAGTGAGCGGGGCAGGATGGAAAGAGGGTACGTCGGAGGGATCTTTCCCCCCGTCTAGGCAACGGGGGAGCAAACCCGGCGTGATGACCCGGGGGAGCTCTCAGGCCTCGTCCCACCTGATGGACTGCCCACCGACTAGGCCCACACCCCATTCGTCGGTTTTTACTGGCGATTTATCTTTGCCCCGCTCAGCCTCTTCTGGAGAGGCGGAGAGGTTGGGCCCTATGGAGCTCAGGGGTTGTTGCCGATTGTGCACCCCCGTGTGGGGCGACATATATCTATTTATGTATATATTTATGTAATAGTATTTCTTATATATATCTATCACCTTATATGTTTATTGTCTATGTAGTTTATGTAATGTTTATTTATTATGTCGCCTGGTATATATGCAGCCCTTTGCTGCCGAGGTGGATCCGCATCCCTACCTTAGGGAGGCGGATGTCGACAGAGGGGAGTTATGGTATGTCATGCGAACAGCGGACCCACGACTCCCCTCCCTTGTTGTGCCCGTCGGCCACACGCTGGGGTTTTAGTGCGGTTAGAGTCCCACATAACCTCCCCCCCACCCCGCAGGGGGTGGGATCAGGGGGGTACCATGATGGTTTCCCCAGCGTGAACAAAAAAAAAAAAAAAAAAAAAAAAAAAAAAAAAAAAAAAAAAAAAAAAAGGTTAGGTTAGGTTGGGGTGCGAGATCCGGTAACCTCCTCGTGTGCCTGATGGCTGCTTGTCCCTTTGCGATGCGTCCCGAGGGGAACGGCAGCCGTCGGGCCTGGTGCACCCTGGAAACGGAACGAGATACAATTTCTTTGGGAGGTACTGCCTCCTGAAGGGTTTTATCTCGGAACGGCCAATAACCGGATACCAGTCGGGGGGAGGGGTAGTCGTCTGAGGGGCCAGCGGGCCCAGTTGGCTAACCACCAAATGGGGATTGCACCCCGCGGACGGCTACAACTCCTTCCGGCTATTGGGGATTGGGGGGCCATCATCCGGGGAGAGGTGGGCGTCGTCACTGGCACTAGCCTGTGGGGACGCCAACCTCTCTTCTCCATTTTCATCTCATACAGGGCACGTTTGAGTCGTGTTAGTGACGATGTCTCATCTATCATCCATCGTTTCGTACTCTGGCGGCAGATCAGCAACCTCTCCTTCGGGAGACGTTGTTGTCGTGCCAACGGGGTGCCGCGAGACTGCGGTCTCGCGGCCGTGTGGCGGATTGTTGTATGGGCTGTAAAGGCTCGCGCACTCTCCGCCTGGGATCTCGGACTGATTGAATGGGCTGTAATGGCCAGTGCACAGTCTGTAAGGAGGGTTTTATTGGGCGAGGGTGCCCCCCAAGCACCATACTCGTCGGTAAAAACCTCGCCGTGTGGCTGCGCGTACTTGTATGCAAAGCCTGGCAAGAAGGGAAAACAACGTTCTCCTCGAACGTGAGACTGATTGAATGGGTCGTAAAGGCCAGTGCACTGTCTCTGTTCGGAGGGTCTTTGACCGGACGGGAGCGCCTGGCGGGCGCTGGACGTTGATGGTAAAGGCCCTCATGAGGCGGCATACGGTTCTCGTATGCTGCTCAGGATTGAGCTTGTTTTCCTAGAGCAAGGGTCTGCGTAGCCCCCTCGGGCGAAGCGGATATCGACTGAACGTGAGTTATGGCTGATATGCGAAAGCTCGGGCCCACGACTCTGTTCAACAGTTGTGCCGTCGATCACACGTTGGTTTTTTAGTGCGGTTGGAGTCCCACATAACCAGGTTCCCACTAATTGCGTGTGGGCTGGTATCCATGACGGATTTTCCCAACGTTAAAAAAAAAAAAAAAAAAAAAAAAAAGGTTAGGTTAGGTTGGGGTGTCAGGTCCGGCAACCTCCACGTGGTGCACCCTGGGCAACGCCGTTCAGCAACCACTTCGTAAACCGGAGTGATTGCGGAACGGCGGCTAATGGCTGGACACAGTTGGGAGGAGGGGTAGTCGTCTGAGGGGCCAGCGGACCCAGTTGGCTGATCACCAAATGGGGATTGCACCCCGCGGATGGCTACAACTCTTCCCGGCTTCTGGGGATAGGGGGGGTCATCTTCCGGGGAGTGGTGGGCGTCGTCACGAGCACTAGTTCGTGGGGACGTCAACCACTCTTCTCCATCTTCATCCTCATTTTCATTTATATTTCACGACGAGGGGAGTATAATGGCCGTCATGCCTTAAAACTGTCACCCAGCTGGAGTGAGGTAGAGAGTGTGTACCTCTCTTTGCCACTTCGGGAGTGAGCGGGGCGGGAAGGAAGGAAGTACGTCAGTGGGATCTCTCCCCCCGTCTCGCCAACGGGGGAGTAAACCCGGTGTGGTGCCCGGGTGACGCTCTCAGGTGTCTCCTTCCGCCTGATGGAGTGCCCACTGGCTAGGCTAGCACCCCTTTGGCCAGTTCTGCTGGCCATTAATCTTCGTCCCGCTCGCCTCTTCTGGGGAGGACGAGAGGTGAGCCCCTGCTGAGCTCAGGGGTTGTTGCTTAATTGCACCCCCGTTGTGGGGCGGCATATATCTATTTATGTATATATTTATGTAATAGTATTTTCCTATATATATCTATCACACTATATGTTTATTGTCTATGTAGTTTATGTATGTATATTATTATGCCGCCTGGTATATATGCAGCCCTTTGCTGCCGAGATGGATCCGCATCCCTACCTTAGGGAGGCGGATGTCGACAGAGGGGAGTTATGGTATGTCATGCGAACAGCGGACCCACGACTCCCCTCCCTTGTTGTGCCCGTCGGCCACACGCTGGGGTTTTAGTGCGGTTAGAGTCCCACATAACCTCCCCCCCACCCCGCAGGGGGTGGGACCAGGGGGGTACCATGACGGTTTCCCCAGCGTGAACAAAAAAAAAAAAAAAAAAAAAAGGTTAGGTTAGGTTGGGGTGTCAGGTCCGGCAACCTCCACGTGGTGCACCCTGGGCAACGCCGTTCAGTAACCACTTCGTAAGCCGGAGTGATTGCGGAACGGCGGCTAATGGCTGGACACAGTTGGGAGGAGGGGTAGTCGTCTGAGGGGCCAGCGGACCCAGTTGGCTGATCACCAAATGGGGATTGCACCCCGCGGACGGCTACAACTCTTCCCGGCTTCTGGGGATAGGGGGGGTCATCTTCCGGGGAGTGGTGGGCGTCGTCACGAGCACTAGTTCGTGGGGACGTCAACCACTCTTCTCCATCTTCATCATCCTCATTTTCATCCTATCCACGACGAGGGGAGTATGATGGCCGTCACGCCTTAAAACTGTCATCCAGCAGGAGTGAAGTAGAGAGGATAACCTCTACTGCCACTTCGGGAGTGAGCGGGGCAGGATGGAAAGAGGGTACGTCGGAGGGATCTTTCCCCCCGTCTAGGCAACGGGGGAGCAAACCCGGCGTGATGACCCGGGGGAGCTCTCAGGCCTCGTCCCACCTGATGGACTGCCCACCGACTAGGCCCACACCCCATTCGTCGGTTTTTACTGGCGATTTATCTTTGCCCCGCTCAGCCTCTTCTGGAGAGGCGGAGAGGTTGGGCCCTATGGAGCTCAGGGGTTGTTGCCGATTGTGCACCCCCGTGTGGGGCGACATATATCTATTTATGTATATATTTATGTAATAGTATTTCTTATATATATCTATCACCCTATTTGTTTATTGTCTATGTAGTTTATGTAAAGTTTATTTATTATGTCGCCTGGTATATATGCAGCCCTTTGCTGCCGAGATGGATCCGCATCCCTACCTTAGGGAGGCGGATGTCGACAGAGGGGAGTTATGGTATGTCATGCGAACAGCGGACCCACGACTCCCCTCCCTTGTTGTGCCCGTCGGCCACACGCTGGGGTTTTAGTGCGGTTAGAGTCCCACATAACCTCCCCCCCATCCCGCAGGGGGTGGGATCAGGGGGGTACCATGATGGTTTCCCCAGCGTGAACAAAAAAAAAAAAAAAAAAAAAAAAAAAAAAAAAAAAAAAAAAAAAAAAAAAAAAAAAAAAAAAAAAAAAAAAAAAAAAGGTTAGGTTAGGTTAGGTTAGGTTAGGTTAGGTTAGGTTAGGTTAGGTTAGGTTGGGGTGCGAGATGGGGTGTCAGGTCCAGCAACCTCCACGTGGTGCACCCTGGGCAACGCCGTTCAGCAACCACTTCGTAAACCGGAGTGATTGCGGAACGGCGGCTAATGGCTGGACACAGTTGGGAGGAGGGGTAGTCGTCTGAGGGGCCAGCGGACCCAGTTGGCTGATCACCAAATGGGGATTGCACCCCGCGGACGGCTACAACTCTTCCCGGCTTCTGGGGATAGGGGGGGTCATCTTCCGGGGAGTGGTGGGCGTCGTCACGAGCACTAGTTCGCGGGGACGTCAACCACTCTTCTCCATCTTCATCTTCATTTTCATTTATATTTCATGATGAGGGGAGTATAATGGCCGTCATGCCTTAAAACTGTCAGCCCAGATGGAGTGAGGTAGAGAGTGAATACCTCTCTTTGCCACTTCGGGAGTGAGCGGGGCGGGAAGGAAGGAAGTACGCCAGTGGGATCTCTCCCCCCGTCTCGCCAACGGGGGAGTAAGCCCGGTGTGGTGCCCGGGTGAGGCTCTCAGGTGTATCTCCCTCCGCCTGATGGAGTGCCCACTGGCTAGGCTAGCACCCCTTTGGCCAGTTCTGCTGGCCATTAATCTTCGTCCCGCTCGCCTCTTCTGGGGAGGACGAGAGGTGAGCCCCTGCTGAGCTCAGGGGTTGTTGCAGAATTGCACCCCCGTTGTGGGGCGGCATATATCTATTTATGTATATATTTATGTAATAGTATTTTCCTATATATATCTATCACCTTATATGTTTATTGTCTATGTAGTTTATGTATGTATATTATTATGCCGCCTGGTATATATGCAGCCCTTTGCTGCCGAGATGGATCCGCATCCCTACCTTAGGGAGGCGGATGTCGACAGAGGGGAGTTATGGTATGTCATGCGAACAGCGGACCCACGACTCCCCTCCCTTGTTGTGCCCGTCGGCCACACGCTGGGGTTTTAGTGCGGTTAGAGTCCCACATAACCTCCCCCCCACCCCGCAGGGGGTGGGACCAGGGGGGTACCATGACGGTTTCCCCAGCGTGAACAAAAAAAAAAAAAAAAAAAAAAGGTTGGGGTGCGAGATCCGGTAACCTCCTCGTGTGCCTGATGGCTGCTTGTCCCTTTGCGATGCGTCCCGAGGGGAACGGCAGCCGTCGGGCCTGGTGCACCCTGGAAACGGAACGAGATACAATTTCTTTGGGAGGTACTGCCTCCTGAAGGGTTTTATCTCGGAACGGCCAATAACCGGATACCAGTCGGGGGGAGGGGTAGTCGTCTGAGGGGCCAGCGGGCCCAGTTGGCTAACCACCAAATGGGGATTGCACCCCGCGGACGGCTACAACTCCTTCCGGCTATTGGGGATTGGGGGGCCATCATCCGGGGAGAGGTGGGCGTCGTCACTGGCACTAGCCTGTGGGGACGCCAACCTCTCTTCTCCATTTTCATCTCATACAGGGCACGTTTGAGTCGTGTTAGTGACGATGTCTCATCTATCATCCATCGTTTCGTACTCTGGCGGCAGATCAGCAACCTCTCCTTCGGGAGACGTTGTTGTCGTGCCAACGGGGTGCCGCGAGACTGCGGTCTCGCGGCCGTGTGGCGGATTGTTGTATGGGCTGTAAAGGCTCGCGCACTCTCCGCCTGGGACCTCGGACTGATTGAATGGGCTGTAATGGCCAGTGCACAGTCTGTAAGGAGGGTTTTATTGGGCGAGGGTGCCCCCCAAGCACCATACTCGTCGGTAAAAACCTCGCCGTGTGGCTGCGCGTACTTGTATGCAAAGCCTGGCAAGAAGGGAAAACAACGTTCTCCTCGAACGTGAGACTGATTGAATGGGTCGTAAAGGCCAGTGCACTGTCTCTGTTCGGAGGGTCTTTGACCGGACGGGAGCGCCTGGCGGGCGCTGGACGTTGATGGTAAAGGCCCTCATGAGGCGGCATACGGTTCTCGTATGCTGCTCAGGATTGAGCTTGTTTTCCTAGAGCAAGGGTCTGCGTAGCCCCCTCGGGCGAAGCGGATATCGACTGAACGTGAGTTATGGCTGATATGCGAAAGCTCGGGCCCACGACTCTGTTCAACAGTTGTGCCGTCGATCACACGTTGGTTTTTTAGTGCGGTTGGAGTCCCACATAACCAGGTTCCCACTAATTGCGTGTGGGCTGGTATCCATGACGGATTTTCCCAACGTTAAAAAAAAAAAAAAAAAAAAGGTTAGGTTAGGTTGGGGTGTCAGGTCCAGCAACCTCCACGTGGTGCACCCTGGGCAACGCCGTTCAGCAACCACTTCGTAAGCCGGAGTGATTGCGGAACGGCGGCTAATGGCTGGACACAGTTGGGAGGAGGGGTAGTCGTCTGAGGGGCCAGCGGACCCAGTTGGCTGATCACCAAATGGGGATTGCACCCCGCGGACGGCTACAACTCTTCCCGGCTTCTGGGGATAGGGGGGGTCATCTTCCGGGGAGTGGTGGGCGTCGTCACGAGCACTAGTTCGTGGGGACGTCAACCACTCTTCTCCATCTTCATCTTCATTTTCATCTATATATCCATGACGAGGGGAGTATAATGGCCGTCATGCCTTAAAACTGTCAGCCCAGACGGAGTGAGGTAGAGAGTGTATACCTCTCTTTGCCACTTCGGGAGTGAGCGGGGCGGGAAGGAAGGAAGTACGCCAGTGGGATCTCTCCCCCCGTCTCGCCAACGGGGGAGTAAGCCCGGTGTGGTGCCCGGGTGAGGCTCTCAGGTGTATCTCCCTCCGCCTGATGGAGTGCCCACTGGCTAGGCTAGCACCCCTTTGGCCAGTTCTGCTGGCCATTAATCTTCGTCCCGCTCGCCTCTTCTGGGGAGGACGAGAGGTGAGCCCCTGCCGAGCTCAGGGGTTGTTGCTGAATTGCACCCCCGTTGTGGGGCGGCATATATCTATTTATGTATATATTTATGTAATAGTATTTTCCTATATATATTTATCACCTTATATGTTTATTGTCTATGTAGTTTATGTATGTATATTATTATGCCGCCTGGTATATATGCAGCCCTTTGCTGCCGAGATGGATCCGCATCCCTACCTTAGGGAGGCGGATGTCGACAGAGGGGAGTTATGGTATGTCATGCGAACAGCGGACCCACGACTCCCCTCCCTTGTTGTGCCCGTCGGCCACACGCTGGGGTTTTAGTGCGGTTAGAGTCCCACATAACCTCCCCCCCACCCCGCAGGGGGTGGGACCAGGGGGGTACCATGACGGTTTCCCCAGCGTGAACAAAAAAAAAAAAAAAAAAAAAAAAAGGTTAGGTTAGGTTAGGTTAGGTTAGGTTAGGTTAGGTTAGGTTGGGGTGTCAGGTCCAGCAACCTCCACGTGGTGCACCCTGGGCAACGCCGTCCCGCAACCTCTCCGCTACCAGAGAGATTGCGGCACGGCGGCTAATGGCTGGACACTTGGGGCCTCACCGCGCGCACTATCGTTTTATGATAGTGCGCAGCGTGTTCTTGAGGCCCGAGGTGGTATTGGCGTTTGGGCCAAGTCTTCGGCCTTCGGGCCAGAGGTGGGCGCGGCAGGGTTGGTCAACTCGGCCTCCCTGTCGGGCGTTTGGTGTTGGGCGGCCGCGTTCATCGCGGCTGCAGCGGACCTTCGGGTCGGGGGATGGCGGGCCTTCAAGGCCCGCGGTTGGTGGTCGGCCGGCGCCCCGGATAGTCTGGGAAGTGGCGGCCGAAGTTCTTTGTGTGTGTATATTGTATCTATTTGTGTGTTCGTATTTATTGTATTTATTTGTGTATTTGTATTTTATTTGTGTGTGTCTTTTATTCTGTGTGGGGTTGGGGGGTCCCAGTGGCAGGTCCGGCTCTCGCCTGGCGCTGGCTGAATGCGTGGGAGTCAAAGGGGGGATCGCACCCCCCTTCGAACAAAAAAGAACAAGAATGGATAAGTCAGCAATTGCAAATAATCTCCGGGCGGGTCCCAGCCCAAAGGCTGGGGAATCCCGTGGCACTACGGTGTCGAGCCCCGTGTATACGGAGGGGGCAACAATTGCGCCGACGTCGAAAGGGAGGAAGATGAGAGTAGAGGAGGATAAGGAGAGGAAGAGACGACTAGCTGGGTCCGTCTCCAGGTTGTCATCCAGTTCGGACTGCAGCATGGAGACGGTGGCGTCGTCGACGCGGTCTAGGACCGGAAAGATAGGGAGACCGACGACGCGATCAACTGCGTCGTCGTCGAGGGCTTCTAGCCGAGAATTTCGCTCGGCGGAAGAATCAGAAGAGGAGGAAAGTCCCCATCGTGTGGACGCCTCGGAGGAGAAGATGTCGGCAGCGGGACCTAGCTCCCGAGCCGACAGGACGGCACAGCGCAAGCGAAGTGTGCCAGAGGAGGTGGCCAGGCATAGCGACGACGAGTCCAAGTCGTCGCCAGCAAAAATGGCCACAAGCAAGCGCGGCCGCGGACGTCAGCCCACCACTGGGCGGGACGTTGGCACAGCGCAGGCTTTGGAGGGGGCTGACAGGCCCAAGCAGAAGGAGGCTCACCCGATGAAGAGGGAGCCCATGAAGGCAGTCGAGGGGGTTGTCGAGAAGTTGCTCATGAAGATGCTCGGTACTGCCTCCGGTCCAGTGGAGCTATCAAAGACGAGTATCGTCGGCAGCATGATAGACGCGATTGACGCCTTCCGATCCGCCTTCGATAAGGTTAGGATGTGGAGCGACGAAGATCAAGAGGAGATGGCTCGACTCAGAGCCCAGCGGAGAAAGGCTGACGAGCTTAACAGCAAGTTGGCCTCTCGATTGGAGCAGGCCCAGGCCCAGGCCCAGGCCCAGATTGAGGCCTTGGCCCAGGCCCACATCGCAGTTAATACTGCGGTCGCCGCCATCGATATGGAGGAAATAGAGAAGCGCATCGCAGAGCGTGTCAGCGCCATCGTGGGTGCCCGAATCCAGGGCTTAGAGGTGAGCGGGAGACTGCTTCCGGAGAAGAGTTTCAGGCCTTCTCTGGAAGCGGACCGCAGAAGGGAAGCGGCAACGGCGGCAGTCGCCACCACTTTGCCGGCGCCCCCCAAGGAGGTCCCGCCTCCGTCTTGCGCCCCGGTTCCAAGGGGAGCGCAGGCGAGAAGTGCAGAAGAGGAGATGGAATGGAGCACGGTGGTGAGGAAGGGAAAAAAGGGGAAAGGGAAGAGGGTCCCTGCCCCTGCTCCCGCCACTGCAAAACCGGCTCCAGTACCACGTGCCCCCGCGGCACCGGCGCCACGACCACAAGCCCCACAGGAGAGGCAGTGGTCGGAGGTGGTCAAGCGGGGGCCAAAGAAGACGACACCGCCGCCCAAAAAGAAGGCGGTTAAGCTCCGACCGCCGCGAACTGCAGCCGTTGTCATCACGGTGCGCCCCGCGGCGGAGGAAAGAGGCATGACCTACCACAAAGTGGTTAGCGAGGCTAAAAGCAAAATTAGCCTCGCAGAGCTTGGCGTGCCCCCCATAAAGATGAGGGAGGCGGCGACGGGCGCCAGGGTCATTGAGATCCCCGGCGAAGAAAGAGGAGAGAAGGCGGACGTCCTGGCCAGCAAGCTGCGGGAGGTGTTCGCCAGCGAAGAAGGCGTCGTTGTCTCCAGGCCGGAGATTACCACGGATCTCCGTGTGACCGGCCTGGACGACTCGATCGACCACACGGAGCTGACCGCAGCTCTGGCCAGCGCCGGGGGCTGCTCTACGTCGGCCATACGTGCTGGCGTAATCAAGAAGGGGCCGGCCGGAATGGGCACTGCATTCGTGCGCTGCCCGGTGACGGCCGCCAAGAAGATTGTGGCCGCAGGTGGCGGCCGCTTACTGGTGGGATGGTCAGCGGCGCAGGTACGGGTTCTTAACCGAAGACCGCGCCGCTGTTTCCGCTGTTTGCGACTGGGCCATGTAAGGGCCCAATGCGACGCAGAAGTAGACCGCAGCGATGAGTGCTATCGCTGCGGTCAGAACGGCCATAAGGCCGTTGCATGCTCCGCCGCCCCACACTGCTCGCTCTGCGAGGCGATTGGGAAGCCGGCGGACCACCTTTCGGGGGGTAAGGCTTGCGCCAGACCCCCGACTAAGAAGCGGATTCGGGGAAGCCGCCCGCGGCGAGACCCGTCTCCGATGGAGGGACCCTGAACATCTTGGGTCCCCCCATGAGGTGGAAGCGACGCCCTACGTGTTCCAGGGCGTCACTGCTTGAGATGTGGGGGAGTCACACAACTTCCCCCGCGAGGTGAATCCGATGAACGGACAACGGCCGACGGGTTAGTGGGTATATTGTTTGGTACCACGACCCCGTCCATAATGCCAAGCCGAGGGAACACCCCAGGGGTTTAGTGCGGTATGGCACGTTAAATAGTGCGAGTCCCACACTCCCCCCGACGCCCCTCCCCTTCTGGGTGGGGCATTGCACCGGGGGGGTCAGTGCGTAAATGCATTCCCCTGGGATATCAAAAAAAAAAAAAAAAAAAAAAAAAAAAAAAAAAAGGTTAGGTTAGGTTGGGGTTAGGTTAGGTTAGGTTAGGTTAGGTTAGGTTAGGTTAGGTTAGGTTAGGTTACGGCGTGGGGAACCACCCCACAGTGCTTTGCGTCCACGTCGCGTTCCCCGGTAACGATACCCGATCTGACCACCGTAACGGAGTGGCAGATCGGGATCGGCCAAAGTTGCACTGTGCGTCGTAGCGAACATATGCGGAAAACCTACGACAACTGCGGTATCATGCCTCCTAAGATGCTTGCGCGGGACGCCTCCGGGCGTTTCCTGAAACCAAAAGGCCCTTCTCAGGGCCAAACCGACGAAGTCTCGTCGGTATCGGATGGCGGTCGTGCGCCACTTGCCAATGTCGCTTCGGTGTCGGCGGCACGTCTCGCGCCACAAACCGATCTCGCTTCTGCGACGTCTAGTCGTGCTCCCAGCACGGCCAGCACGTATTTTGGCGGTGATTACCCGACGGATTCCGAATACGAGTCCGTTGTCTTCGAGTCGGACACTAGTTCGATGGCGGTGGATGGCCAGTCGCGTAAGCGGGCCTTTATGAAGACTGCGTCCGAGGGCTCTTCAGACACGGCGAAGCCGAAGAAGAAGGTGAAGGCGAAGAAGAAGGCGGCGGACACCCATGATGTGGGCCTGTTCGATGCCCAACGCCAGTTGAATCTGGCGCAGCGGGAACAGCTCCAGAAGGACCTGGAGGAGAAGGTCGCCGCCAAGGAGAAACAGGCGCGCTCCGCCCGGGCCAAGTCTGGCTATGGCGCTACCAGCGTTAACTACGCTGATTACTCCTTGGCGGAACTGGAGAAGATGGCTGCGGAAGACAAGGAGGAGATCATGACGGTCGCCTCCAAGTCATCGAACCTGAAAGGGACTTTCCAGAAGTCCCTTAAATGCAGGGCGATGAGTCTCTGCAGCATCGTCACAGAGCTGGCGATGCGTAAGGCGACCGAGGAGACTCGCCAACTGCAGGCGAAAGTTGATCGCCTGCAGTCAGAGGCCAGCCAGCTGCACCAAAAGCTGGCTGAGGTCACTGCTCGGCCCAACAAAGCTGACCCAAGACCTCCGGCTGAGGCCCCTACCTCCAACCTTGAGGACATCATCCGCAAGGTGATCATGGAGGAAAGGGCCTTCACGAGAGCCTGCATCGCAGGAATCGAAGACCGGCTCCTGCCGGAGAAGCGCCTCCGACCGCCGCTCGCGTCGGACAAGAGGCAACCAATGCCGGGGCCATCCTCCCAGCCTATGCAAGGGAAGGACATGGCCAAGAAGTCGGCGAGCAAGTCGCCGCCACAGCAGGGGCCATCCTCCCAGACGGAGGACGCCCTTCTACCCTCCACCACCCCTACCAACGCGTGGACAAAGGTGACAGGGAAGAATGGTAAGGCCAAGAAGAAGCCGAAGTCGGCGGCCGCCTCTACCGCCCCCACCACGACCCCTCCCGGACCGTCCAAGGCCGGTAAGGGGAAAGGAAAGGGGAAGGGGAAGAAGTCAGCCCCCAAGCCCGCCTCCGCTGCTCCTGCAGCTGAAAGGGCCTCTGCCAGAGGGATGAAGAAGTTGGCTCCCCCCAAGACCGCAGCCGTAGTGGTGACTCTCACCGAGGAGGCAGCGGAAAGGGGGGAGACTTACCAGTCTATCCTGGTGCGAGCCCGCGCCAACGCCGACCCCACCCAGTTGGGGATCGAAAAGGTCACGTGCCGCCGCACGCAAGCGGGAGCTCGGCTTTTCGAGTTTTCGGGGGCGCAGAGCAGCGCCGACGCGGACCTCTTCGCAAACAAGATGCGAGAGGTCATAGCGGATGCGGCCAAGGTCGCCAGACCTGTCAAGCTGGTGACCTTAGAGGTCCTCGACCTTGACGACTCCGTCTCCAAAGAGGAGGTGGTAGCGGCAGTTGCAGCAGCGGGAAGCTGCAGCGCCGCAGCGGTGCAGGCCCGTGCCATTAGACCCGGGCGCGGCGGCATGGGGGTTATCCGCCTCGAGTGCCCTGTCGACGCAGCCAAAGCCGTCCTCGACAAAGGGCGGCTCACCGTCGGATTCAGCTCGAGTGCGGTCCGAGCACTTGATCGGCAGCCTCTGCGCTGCTACAAGTGCTTCGGAATCGGCCACACGCGGGCCCTCTGTCCGGCTAAGGTAGACAGGATGGACACCTGCTACCGCTGCGGTAAAGAGGGACACAAGTCCGCGTCCTGCAAGGCCGCCGTGCCGCATTGCGCGGTGTGTGCCGCCAGTGGCCGCCCAGCGGGCCACGTTATGAAGGGGAAGAGCTGTAACCCTCCCCCTAAGAAGGGCAAAGCGCAGGCACCGACCCAGCCAGCTGCTGCCACCGCCACTGTTCCTGCAACGGGAGCCTCGGCGGCTGCGGAGGAGGATGCGATGTCCGATTGATGTCTAGGTCCGTATATCGCATCCTTCAGGCGAACATCAACCACTGTAGAGCAGCCCAGGATCTGCTGGTGCAGTCCATGGCTGAGGGGTTGATAGACGTTGCGGCAGCCGCCGAGCCATACTCGGTGCCTGGTAGTTGGTTGGGTGACCAGGACGGCACCGTAGCATTGGTGTCGCGGCCTTCCACAGACTCCCCTCCCCTCTCGCTTTTAGAGAAGGGACCGGGATACGTGGCCGCCGCGTGGGGAGACACAGCCCTGGTGGGCGTCTACTTCTCCCCGAACCGCCCTCTCTCGGACTTCGAGACGTTCCTCGAGGTCCTCACAGCGGTGGTCGCGAGGGCGGCGCCCCGACAGGTCGCCGTATTGGGCGACCTTAACGCCAAGTCGACGGCCTGGGGCAACCCGGCCACCTCTTGTAACGTCCGCGGAACCGCCGTAGACTTTTGGGCGGCGTCGTGTGGTGTGTCTCTCCTCAACAGAGGGTCAGTTCACACTTGCGTGCGGCAACGGGGAGGGTCAGTGGTAGACGTTTCGTTCGCTACCCCCGTTCTAGCCGCACGCGTCCTGAACTGGCGGGTGGAGATGGTGGAGACTTTGTCCGACCACCGCTACGTGCGGTTCGACATCTCCATCCACTCCGCTCAGGGGATGGTCCGCTCGCGCCGATCCCCCTTTCCACGATGGGCAGTCTCCCGCTTGGATCGGGAGGCGGCCGAAGAGGCGGCGTTTCTGCAGGACTGGCTGGCACCTCCAGCCGAAGTCCAGGACGTAGACGCCGCTGCTGTCCAGCTGAGGGGAACCCTGACTGAGGTGTGCAATTCCAGCATGCCTCGGTCCCGTCGTCCTCCCCCCCGCCGCGCCGTCTACTGGTGGACGAAGGAGCTGGCACGGCTCCGGTCCGCGTGCACTGCGGCCAGGAGGTCATACACGCGGAGTCGGCGGCGCCGCCCTCGAGATGAGGCCAACGAGGTCACCCTCTACGCCTCGTACAACGAGGCCAAGGTCTCGCTCAGGGAGGCAATGCACGCCGCCGAAGATTCGGCGAGAGCCGAAATGCTAGAAGACCTGGACAGGGACCCGTTCGGGAGGCCATACAAGGCGGCGCGGAATAAACTGCGCCTCCGCGGTCCTCCCGTGACAGAGTCTCTGGAGCCGGCATTGCTGGACGGGGTGGTCCGGTCCCTGTTCCCGAGCAGGACCCCCTTCACCCCCCCCATAATGGACCCCCCGCGAAGCCTGGCTCCGCCCGAGGAGGAGGAAGAGGAAGCCCCGGTCTCGGCGGCAGAAGTCTGCGCGGCGTATCTCCGCATCCGCGCCAAGAAGACGGCCCCCGGACCGGACGGTGTTCCCGCACGGGTAGTGGCCATCGCCGCCTCCCAAATGGAGGAAAGATTTCGGGACCTCTTCAGCGCGTGTCTCTCGGCTGGGAGGTTCCCGAAATGCTGGAAGGAGGGGCAACTGTGCCTCCTGCGGAAGGAGGGTCGCCCGGCAGACTCCCCCTCGGCATACCGGCCCATCGTTCTGCTCGATGAGGTCGGTAAAATGTTCGAGTGGATTATCGCCGCCCGGTTGAACAGCCTCTTGAGCGGAGTCGGACCGGACCTATCGGACGCCCAATACGGCTTCCGACGCGGGCGTTCGACCGTCGATGCGCTGGCCCTGCTCAAAGGGCAAGTAAAAGAAGCGGTGGATGTCGGGGACGGAGTGCTGGCTGTGTCATTCGACATAGCCAACGCTTTCAACTCCGTCCCCCACTCGACGATCATGGAGGCGCTCCGTTATCACGGAGTGCCCCAGTACCTGCGCCAAATACTGGCCAGTTACCTGGAGGATAGAGCGGTGCTCCTTGCCGACAGGACGGCGACGATCCGGCGATATGGTGCCGAATCCGGTGTTCCTCAGGGGTCCGTGCTTGGACCCCTCCTGTGGAACATCGGATTTGACTGGCTCCTGCGGGGAACCCTCCTCCAAGGCACGAGTGTCATCTGCTACGCCGATGACACTCTCCTCACTGCCCGGGGGAGGAGGTTCTGTGAGGCGGCCAATCTGGCCTCAGCCGGCGGATCCCTTATTGCGGGCAGGATCCGCCGCCTAGGATTGACAGTGGCGCTGCAGAAGACCGAGGCCGTGTTCTTCCACGGGCCTCGGCAGCGCATTCCCCCCGACGCCCACATCACGGTGGAGGGCGTCAGGATCGATGTAAAGGCCCAGATGAAGTATCTGGGCCTAGTTCTCGACAGCAGGTGGCGCTTCGGCCCGCACTTCAGCGGGCTGTCGACGCGCCTGCTCAAGACCGCGGGCGCCCTTTCATGGCTCCTCCCAAATCTGGGGGGGCCCAAGACGCGATGCCGGCGCCTGTACGCCGGCATCATAAGAAGCATGGCTCTCTACGGAGCTCCTATCTGGGCGGACTCCCTGAGCAGAAGGGAGAACGCAACCGCCATCCGCAGGCCCCAAAGGGCCATTGCACAGCGGGTGGTGAGGGCCTACCGCTCAGTAGGCTTCGCGGCAGCGTGCGCCCTGGCCGGCACCCCTCCGTGGGAGCTGGAGGCGTGGGTGCTCGCCAGGGTATACGAGTGGACGGCGCAGCGCAAGGCGCGCGGGGAACACCCCACGCCGGAAGAGCGGGAAGCCGTCCGACAGGAGGCGAAGGAAGGAGTCGTCCAGCACTGGAAGGACGAACTCGCCTCCGCCACCTTCGGGCGGCGAACGTTGGACGCGGTTGGGCCGGTCCTACAGGACTGGCTTGAGAGGCCACACGGTTTCCTCTCGTTCCGCCTGGTGCAGGTGTTGTCAGGCCACGGATGCTTTGGCTCATACCTGCACCGGATCCAACGAGAGGAAACCCCGTCGTGCCACGAATGTGGCGCGGCAGCAGACACGGCGCAGCACACCCTCGAAGAGTGTCCGGCCTGGTCAGAGCTGCGGAACAGCCTGATTGCGGTAACCGGGCCGGACCTCTCACTCCCCAGCGTGGTTGAAACCATGTTGGGAGATGAGGCAGCCTGGGCAGCGGTCGCCTCCTTTTGCGAGAACGTCATGTCACAAAAGGAGGCGGCGGAGCGCGCTCGGGAGGAAGATCCTCTCGCTGCGCCAATCCGCAGGCGAAGATTAGGAAGGAGACGACGGCAGTTCGATCGTCGTCACCCCCCCCCCGGGTGATGGACAATAAGTCCACCATCCACCCCGTCGGACGGGATTGGCCGAGATGTACTGCCGGCCATTCCCGGGCCCCTCCTGTCAGAGAGGGGCGGAGAGGCCCCGCTATCACAGCGGGCACCCGTCGTTGGGGGGCTGGAAGTCGAGGCTTGCTGGATACCCAGCCCCCCCACATATGGACGATGCGGAACAGTACCCCGGGGTTTTAGTGCGGTATGGCGCACTAGTACAGCGCGAGTCCCACACTCCCTCCGAGCCCCTCCCCTTCTGGGGGGGGCATTGCACCGGAGGGGTTAGTGCGTAACAGCATTTCCCCGGGTAAAAAAAAAAAAAAAAAAAAAAAAAAAGGTTAGGTTGGGGTTAGGTTGGGGTGTCAGGTCCGGCAACCTCCACGTGGTGCACCCTGGGCAACGCCGTTCAGCAACCACTTCGTAAGCCGGAGTGATTGCGGAACGGCGGCTAATGGCTGGACACAGTTGGGAGGAGGGGTAGTCGTCTGAGGGGCCAGCGGACCCAGTTGGCTGATCACCAAATGGGGATTGCACCCCGCGGACGGCTACAACTCTTCCCGGCTTCTGGGGATAGGGGGGGTCATCTTCCGGGGAGTGGTGGGCGTCGTCACGAGCACTAGTTCGTGGGGACGCCAACCACTCTTCTCCATCTTCATCTTCATTTTCATTTATATTTCATGACGAGGGGAGTATAATGGCCGTCATGCCTTAAAACTGTCAGCCCAGACGGAGTGAGGTAGAGAGTGTGTACCTCTCTTTGCCACTTCGGGAGTGAGCGGGGCGGGAAGGAAGGAAGTACGTCAGTGGGATCTCTCCCCCCGTCTCGCCAACGGGGGAGTAAACCCGGTGTGGTGCCCGGGTGACGCTCTCAGGTGTCTCCTTCCGCCTGATGGAGTGCCCACTGGCTAGGCTAGCACCCCTTTGGCCAGTTCTGCTGGCCATTAATCTTCGTCCCGCTCGCCTCTTCTGGGGAGGACGAGAGGTGAGCCCCTGCTGAGCTCAGGGGTTGTTGCTTAATTGCACCCCCGTTGTGGGGCGGCATATATCTATTTATGTATATATTTATGTAATAGTATTTTCCTATATATATCTATCACACTATATGTTTATTGTCTATGTAGTTTATGTATGTATATTATTATGCCGCCTGGTATATATGCAGCCCTTTGCTGCCGAGATGGATCCGCATCCCTACCTTAGGGAGGCGGATGTCGACAGAGGGGAGTTATGGTATGTCATGCGAACAGCGGACCCACGACTCCCCTCCCTTGTTGTGCCCGTCGGCCACACGCTGGGGTTTTAGTGCGGTTAGAGTCCCACATAACCTCCCCCCCACCCCGCAGGGGGTGGGACCAGGGGGGTACCATGACGGTTTCCCCAGCGTGAACAAAAAAAAAAAAAAAAAAAAGGTTGGGGTTAGGTTAGGTTAGGTTAGGTTAGGTTAGGTTAGGTTAGGTTAGGTTAGGTTAGGTTAGGTTAGGTTAGGTTAGGTTAGGTTAGGTTAGGTTAGGTTAGGTTAGGTTAGGTTAGGTTAGGTTAGGTTAGGTTAGGTTAGGTTAGGTTAGGTTAGGTTAGGTTAGGTTAGGTTAGGTTAGGTTAGGTTAGGTTAGGTTAGGTTAGGTTAGGTTAGGTTAGGTTAGGTTAGGTTAGGTTAGGTTAGGTTAGGTTAGGTTAGGTTAGGTTAGGTTAGGTTAGGTTAGGTTAGGTTAGGTTAGGTTAGGTTAGGTTAGGTTAGGTTAGGTTAGGTTAGGTTAGGTTAGGTTAGGTTAGGTTAGGTTAGGTTAGGTTAGGTTAGGTTAGGTTAGGTTAGGTTAGGTTAGGTTAGGTTAGGTTAGGTTAGGTTAGGTTAGGTTAGGTTAGGTTAGGTTAGGTTAGGTTAGGTTAGGTTAGGTTAGGTTAGGTTAGGTTAGGTTAGGTTAGGTTAGGTTAGGTTAGGTTAGGTTAGGTTAGGTTAGGTTAGGTTAGGTTAGGTTAGGTTAGGTTAGGTTAGGTTAGGTTAGGTTAGGTTAGGTTAGGTTAGGTTAGGTTAGGTTAGGTTAGGTTAGGTTTTTTTTTTTTTTTTTTTTTTTTTTTTTTTTTTTTCCGGTTACAGGGAGGGGGAATCCTCATGGATACCAGGCACGGGCCTGGTTATGTCGGACTCCGCCTGGGACTGGGCGACCTACCGACTAAACCTACCTCCCTGTTTTCGCCCTCCCCCGCTCTGACTTAGCGGGGACCTTGCTAGGCTTGGCTTTTTGATTTCAAAATAAAGTATAGATATCCGTTTAAAAAGAGTTGATTTTAAGACTTTAACACATATTTCATTTGCTCAGTATTAATTTCCATTATTGCTTATCGAATTACTGTTTTTTATATATAATAATTATATTCGTCAAGTTCATTATTGCAATATTTTTAAATTTTTTTTTTTAAAATAATTGTCATTAAAATTAAAGATGCTTCAGATTGTCAAAATAATTTCTGATAAATAAAATAAAATAAAATAAATTCTGAATAGATCTGAAATTCTGTCAAAGTGATTACAAAAAGTTTCTTTCCAATTATACATTTCTACCTTACATTCTACCTTATTTTAGTTATTATGGACACATAATAAACATCTCACAACACATCAACATCAAATCGACCTTCAGGCGGGGCATATGTACTTTCGTGCATTCTTTAACACAATTTTTTTTTTTTTTTTTTTTTTTTTTTTTTTTTTTTTTTTTTTTTTTTTTTTTTTTTTTTTTTTTTTTTTTTTTTTTTAAATACTAAATATACTTTGTTTGGATTCCCTTTTTTGTACATTATATAAATTGCACGGTTTTTCATGTTACAGGTATATATTCTTATAATATATCTTGAACATATTTGGTCTTTAATATATTTAGTACAGAAACATATAAAACAATAAATAAATAATAAATATACGTTGTGTGTTTTAGAATTACACTGTGGGGTTACCCGTAGTTTTTTTTTTTTAAAATTTTTACAATTAATTATTGCAAAATATTTTTTCAGCTAGTACTTGGCGTTCAGCAGTCACTTTCTTCGGTGCTTCTCGAAAACGGTGTTTCATGATCATCATGAGTCCTTTTTTCAGCTACTTGGTCTGCTGGAAACCAGTTCCGAACCATTCGGTCTTGGTTCTGGGCGGGCATTGGTACCTCCGTGTACGCGGTAGTGGCCCTGGCCAGTGCGTCCCACTTCTGCCGTATCGGACAGCCCTCGCTGAACGCGTTGTGGTCTGCCTGCTCAAGTTTGGCGTGCGTGCAGTTACAGCAGATGGGCGCTGAACCTGTTTTCCAGTCGGGGCAGTCCGCTTTCTTGTGGGGCCCGGCGCAGTGGCTACACTTCTCTTCAGCTTCAGTGCAGAAGCGCCTGGTGTGGCCGTACCCCAGGCAGAGGGAACACTGGACCAGGGGCGACTGGTCGACGACCCGTATCTTCTGGAGGTCGATCCATACTGTCCCGGCTTTTAGTGCGGCGGTCCAAATCAGTGGGGACACACGCATTATGACGTGTTGGTACCGTGGGTTCTGCGTCTTCCTTCGGTAAAGGAGTTTTGCTCTCAGGGGATATTCGTCCGTTTGTTTATACGCGTCGTGGTTGAAGGACCAAGGGTTTTGTTTCCAAAATGCTTTCTCAAATTCCGTGTCGTCAAGAGGTGCGGTGTTTTCGACATTTTTGAGTATTATAAGTGGGTCTTTATTGTGCATATCCTGGGCTGTGAGTTGGTTTCCAACAGCGTCCAGGACCCTCTTCTTCACCCTTTGGCGCTCTTCTAAACTCGCGCAACCCACGATGATTTTGCCATCTCTTGCCTTTCGCACCCTCTCCACATTCGCGCCGCCTTTTGTGGCGGACAGCGCCTCCCTGAACTTGCTGAGCACCTGGTCTGCGGTGTCTTGCTCGTCCTTGGAGGTCACCACCATCGAGTGCAGCGTGGCCTGCACTGCAGGCTTGGGTCCACCGTTTCCGGCCGCTACACTCGCATATGATGGTCCCCCGTTCAGGGCACTCTCGTGTTTTTGGAGCCTGTCACTTAGCTCTACCATTCTCTTGGTGTTTTCCTGCATCAAGTGACAGTGCTCCTCTAACCTTCGGCGAAGCTCGTCAACCTCCTTGGGAGGGGGAGGGGGAGGAGGAGGAGAAGGAGGGGGAGGAGTAGGAGGGTCGGGGTGGGAGATGGGTGGAGGGTGTAAAGGTTTCTCCTCCCCTCCCCCACCCCACCCCATCTTTTCTGCCTCTTCGTCTATTATCATTTCATAGAGGCGTTCGATTGCCTCTGTGACCCCCTTCTTAATTTCCGCTTTGAGGTTCTTGGAGCTGCTGAGGTGGTTTCTTGCCTTTCTTAGGCACGCTCTCGCCTCAGCGGTTCTGGTGAGTTTCACCGGCTTCGGCGCGGGCGTCGGGCTTCCGGAGGTCTCAGCTGGTGGTCTGCGGTCTACATCTGTTTTACTCTCCTGGGAGAGGGTTATTTTCAGCCGCGAGGGGCCCGCCACCGACGTTGTCGTCACCGTTTTCCTCTTGGGAGGGGTGCGGGGCGAGGCGCTCCTCTTCTTTCCTACGATTTCCCACTCTCCGACGCTCCTCCTCACGCTGGGGATAGGGGCCGGCCCCGTCCGATCAGCCGCGTCCGGAGATTGGGAGACCTCAAAGGTTCTGTCTTTCGCGGGGGTGCGGTACATCTTATACTAGGTTAAAAGTAGAAATTGAAATTGGAATTAAAAGAAAATACGAATAAATAAAATTGAATTAAATTAAAATAATGAGCAATTTGAATGTTTAAAACTAGATTTGGGTCAATAGGGACCAGTCAATAAAACCAATTACAATTAAATACACAATTAAAAAATAATAAAATAAATGCAAAAAGTAAAAAATTTTTTTTATAAACTAATTTTTGTTTTTCTGTTTCAGGTACAAGCACCACTGCAGTTGCTGCGAGCGGCGTCGGGAACAGGTAAGTGTACAAATTACACGACGAGTAAAGCTCAAGTGGTAAGGCACTACTTCCAGATGATATCTTGAGGAAGAAGTCTCCTCGTATAATTTTTTGTACACAACAGTGCTACAACTAAAAACGGTTGTACTTTTGTTGCAGGGTTCCGGCTGGTTGGTGTCGACGGTGTCGTCAGCAGGGTGAGGAAGCCCTTTTGATGGTGAGTACCCTAGGTTTTGAATTTAATTTAATTTCGAAAAAGTTTTTTAAAATTTTTAAAACCTATATAATTTTCGCAACCTGTGCGAAAAATCAAAATTTTATATGTATATATATAATCGTTTACTTAGTCTACTCAGGTTAAGCCAATATGGGCACTATATTTTTCAAAAATGGTAGACTATTGTCAATTATTTTTACAATAGTAAAAGGCGCAGCCTGTGCGCGCGGTCGGACTATACTAGTCAACTTAATCTAATAAAATCTTAATTCTAAAAATTTCTAATACTAATACTATATCAACAATAGTTGATTATAGTGGTCACAGTACACAACAGAGGTCAAAAAGTTTTTTAAAATTTTTTCAAAAATTTTTCAAAAAATATTTTTGTCGCCAAAAAAATTTTTTGACAGGCCAAAACTTGTCGGTATAGGCTATTTACCTAATATCTAAAATTTAAAATTTTCAAAATTTGGGGGGGGGGGATTTTTGAAGACTTGGGGGGGGGAAGATAGAGACGGGCCTACTTAATATTTTGCTGTTTTTAAAATTTTTCTATGTCGCCCCGTTCGCGAGTTATTAAAGTTCTAAATATTTGTAAACAAAACGAAACGAAATGAATGTAGGTCAACTGCTAAGGGAGGGCCTACACTGTTGTAAATTCCTAAAGCCAAAATTTTTTCTTGTTTTTCTAGTCAGTCTGTCTGTATTTTTGTGGTTTTTTGAAAATTGGGAGGGGGATTCTAATACTTTTAAACAGCCTATACCTAAATCAATTAAACCTATAATATTTTATGTATATTTACATATATATATATACTAAAAACCAAAAATTTTGATTGGTCGAATTTTTTGGTACAGCCTTGTGTATATATGGCCTAACAGTTTACTCCACCTCAATTTTCCAATTTGCAACCCGCACAAATTTTTTAAATATCTGGTCACTAGAACTTCTAGTCAATTCGCGCGTGTACACGTGCCCCTTGAATTTTTAGCCGTATCCGTTTCCGCCCACTTTATCGCCGTGGCGCAAACTTGAACCGGCGGCGACGGAATGCGACTTGGTTCACTATTTTAACTATATCTTTTAAACTACTTATCCTAAAAATACGTGCTAAAGGGGGGCGTGGAGGGCCTGAAGGGCTCCTTCTTATGATGGTAACCTATCCCACGCGTCTCCCCTTTTACTATTCTAAAATCGGGTTACAAGCTAACAAAAATTATTTCAAAAGGTTAATTATTTAAAAGCTACTGAACTAGGTCAATCCTGAAGGGATTTTCACTATTTGAATTTCTATTGTCTCTATATTTTAGGGGGCACCTGTATGTTTTTGTCCGGGGTCCGGGAATCAGCTCCTTCGGGAACCACGTGTTTCCAGGATTTCTGGAATTCGGTCCTGGCTGCGCGGTTTTGGGCCCAAAAATTTCCAAATTTTGATGGGGTGTGCCGCTTGAACCCTTCTATTTTTTGAGGTCAAAAAATATGTGGGTCACAGATCTTGTTTCGGCAGCGTTTCGACTTCCGTGTCAGCTCGGTGTAAAAACCGCCAGAAAACGGGCGTTTTTGGCAGTTCTTCCCTCGTATCTCGCAAGTCCCTGGAGCTAGAGGTCCAGAATTTTCTCCAGATGGTGGGGAGAGGTGTCTTCCGTGCGTTGACGTGAAGATCGGAGTGGGGCCCAGGTCTGGGATCGCCAGCAAATGCCGGTTTCACTCCTGGGTCGAGGCACTTTCCGCGGTCGCGGCACGAATTCCACTACACAGGCTTATAACTCCTTTTGGGAGACACTTGGGACCCTGCCCACACTAATCCTGGTGAATCAGGACTCACACAACACGAGGACACACGCGAAATTAATATAAATTAATTTTTACTAATTTTAACGAATTTTATGCGTGGAGCTAGATGCTTTCCGTACCGCGCGGGGGGTTGCACTGGTTAGGTTAGGTTAGGTTAGGTTAGGTTAGGTTAGGGTGTCAGGTCCGGCAACCTCCACGTGGTGCACCCTGGGCAACGCCGTTCAGCAACCACTTCGTAAACCGGAGTGATTGCGGAACGGCGGCTAATGGCTGGACACAGTTGGGAGGAGGGGTAGTCGTCTGAGGGGCCAGCGGACCCAGTTGGCTGATCACCAAATGGGGATTGCACCCCGCGGACGGCTACAACTCTTCCCGGCTTCTGGGGATAGGGGGGGTCATCTTCCGGGGAGTGGTGGGCGTCGTCACGAGCACTAGTTCGTGGGGACGTCAACCACTCTTCTCCATCTTCATCTTCATTTTCATTTATATTTCATGACGAGGGGAGTATAATGGCCGTCATGCCTTAAAACTGTCAGCCCAGACGGAGTGAGGTAGAGAGTGTGTACCTCTCTTTGCCACTTCGGGAGTGAGCGGGGCGGGAAGGAAGGAAGTACGTCAGTGGGATCTCTCCCCCCGTCTCGCCAACGGGGGAGTAAACCCGGTGTGGTGCCCGGGTGACGCTCTCAGGTGTCTCCTTCCGCCTGATGGAGTGCCCACTGGCTAGGCTAGCACCCCTTTGGCCAGTTCTGCTGGCCATTAATCTTCGTCCCGCTCGCCTCTTCTGGGGAGGACGAGAGGTGAGCCCCTGCTGAGCTCAGGGGTTGTTGCTGAATTGCACCCCCGTTGTGGGGCGGCATATATCTATTTATGTATATATTTATGTAATAGTATTTTCCTATATATATCTATCACCTTATATGTTTATTGTCTATGTAGTTTATGTATGTATATTATTATGCCGCCTGGTTATATGCAGCCCTTTGCTGCCGAGATGGATCCGCATCCCTACCTTAGGGAGGCGGATGTCGACAGAGGGGAGTTATGGTATGTCATGCGAACAGCGGACCCACGACTCCCCTCCCTTGTTGTGCCCGTCGGCCACACGCTGGGGTTTTAGTGCGGTTAGAGTCCCACATAACCTCCCCCCTACCCCGCAGGGGGTGGGACCAGGGGGGTACCATGACGGTTTCCCCAGCGTGAAAAAAAAAAAAAAAAAAAAAAAAAAAAAAAAAAAAAAAAAAAAAAGGTTAGGTTAGGTTCGGGGTGTCAGGTCCGGCAACCTCCACGTGGTGCACCCTGGGCAACGCCGTTCAGCAACCACTTCGTAAGCCGGAGTGATTGCGGAACGGCGGCTAATGGCTGGACACAGTTGGGAGGAGGGGTAGTCGTCTGAGGGGCCAGCGGACCCAGTTGGCTGATCACCAAATGGGGATTGCACCCCGCGGATGGCTACAACTCTTCCCGGCTTCTGGGGATAGGGGGGGTCATCTTCCGGGGAGTGGTGGGCGTCGTCACGAGCACTAGTTCGTGGGGACGTCAACCACTCTTCTCCATCTTCATCCTCATTTTCATTTATATTTCACGACGAGGGGAGTATAATGGCCGTCATGCCTTAAAACTGTCACCCAGCTGGAGTGAGGTAGAGAGTGTGTACCTCTCTTTGCCACTTCGGGAGTGAGCGGGGCGGGAAGGAAGGAAGTACGTCAGTGGGATCTCTCCCCCCGTCTCGCCAACGGGGGAGTAAACCCGGTGTGGTGCCCGGGTGACGCTCTCAGGTGTCTCCTTCCGCCTGATGGAGTGCCCACTGGCTAGGCTAGCACCCCTTTGGCCAGTTTTGCTGGCCATTAATCTTCGTCCCGCTCGCCTCTTCTGGGGAGGACGAGAGGTGAGCCCCTGCTGAGCTCAGGGGTTGTTGCTGAATTGCACCCCCGTTGTGGGGCGGCATATATCTATTTATGTATATATTTATGTAATAGTATTTTCCTATATATATCTATCACCTTATATGTTTATTGTCTATGTAGTTTATGTATGTATATTATTATGCCGCCTGGTTATATGCAGCCCTTTGCTGCCGAGATGGATCCGCATCCCTACCTTAGGGAGGCGGATGTCGACAGAGGGGAGTTATGGTATGTCATGCGAACAGCGGACCCACGACTCCCCTCCCTTGTTGTGCCCGTCGGCCACACGCTGGGGTTTTAGTGCGGTTAGAGTCCCACATAACCTCCCCCCCACCCCGCAGGGGGTGGGACCAGGGGGGTACCATGACGGTTTCCCCAGCGTGAACAAAAAAAAAAAAAAAAAAAAAAAAAAAAAAAAAAAAAAAAAAAAAAAAAAAAAAGGTTAGGTTAGGTTCGGGGTGTCAGGTCCGGCAACCTCCACGTGGTGCACCCTGGGCAACGCCGTTCAGCAACCACTTCGTAAACCGGAGTGATTGCGGAACGGCGGCTAATGGCTGGACACAGTTGGGAGGAGGGGTAGTCGTCTGAGGGGCCAGCGGACCCAGTTGGCTGATCACCAAATGGGGATTGCACCCCGCGGACGGCTACAACTCTTCCCGGCTTCTGGGGATAGGGGGGGTCATCTTCCGGGGAGTGGTGGGCGTCGTCACGAGCACTAGTTCGTGGGGACGTCAACCACTCTTCTCCATCTTCATCTTCATTTTCATTTATATTTCATGACGAGGGGAGTATAATGGCCGTCATGCCTTAAAACTGTCAGCCCAGACGGAGTGAGGTAGAGAGTGTGTACCTCTCTTTGCCACTTCGGGAGTGAGCGGGGCGGGAAGGAAGGAAGTACGTCAGTGGGATCTCTCCCCCCGTCTCGCCAACGGGGGAGTAAACCCGGTGTGGTGCCCGGGTGACGCTCTCAGGTGTCTCCTTCCGCCTGATGGAGTGCCCACTGGCTAGGCTAGCACCCCTTTGGCCAGTTCTGCTGGCCATTAATCTTCGTCCCGCTCGCCTCTTCTGGGGAGGACGAGAGGTGAGCCCCTGCTGAGCTCAGGGGTTGTTGCAGAATTGCACCCCCGTTGTGGGGCGGCATATATCTATTTATGTATATATTTATGTAATAGTATTTCTTATATATATCTATCACCTTATATGTTTATTGTCTATGTAGTTTATGTATGTATATTATTATGCCGCCTGGTTATATGCAGCCCTTTGCTGCCGAGATGGATCCGCATCCCTACCTTAGGGAGGCGGATGTCGACAGAGGGGAGTTATGGTATGTCATGCGAACAGCGGACCCACGACTCCCCTCCCTTGTTGTGCCCGTCGGCCACACGCTGGGGTTTTAGTGCGGTTAGAGTCCCACATAACCTCCCCCCCACCCCGCAGGGGGTGGGACCAGGGGGGTACCATGACGGTTTCCCCAGCGTGAACAAAAAAAAAAAAAAAAAAAAAAAAAAAAAAAAAAAAAAGGTTAGGTTAGGTTCGGGGTGTCAGGTCCAGCAACCTCCACGTGGTGCACCCTGGGCAACGCCGTCCCGCAACCTCTCCGCTACCAGAGAGATTGCGGCACGGCGGCTAATGGCTGGACACTTGGGGCCTCACCGCGCGCACTATGATTCAACATGGTGCGCAGTGTGTTCTGAGGTCCGAGGTGGTTTTGGCGTTCAGGCCAAGTCTTCGGCCTTCGGGCCAGAGGTGGGCGCGGCAGGGTTGGTCAACTCGGCCTCCCTGTCGGGCGTTTGGTGTTGGGCGGCCGCGTTCATCGTGGCTGCAGCGGACCTTCGGGTCGGAGGATGGCGTGCCTCCAAGGCCGCGGTTGGAGTCCAGCCGGCGCCCCGGACAGTCTGGGAAGCGGCGGCTGGAGCATTGTGTGTTTATTATATGTCTATTTGTGTGTCTTTATATATTGTTATTTTATTTGTGTATCTATATTTTATTTGTGTGTGTGTTAGTATTTTGTGTGTGGGGGGGGGGGGTCCTGGCCTCAGGTTCGGCTTTTTGCCTGGGGTCAGTTGTATGCGAGAGGGCCAAAGGGGGGACAGCACCCCTCTTTGAACAAAAAAGACAACTATGGAACGAAAGGCAATTGCAAATATTCTCCGGGCGGGTCCCAACCCACAGGTTGGGGAATCCCGTGGCACTCCGGTGTCGAGCCCCGTGTATACGGAGGGGGCAACAATTGCGCCGACGTTGAAAGGGAGGATGAAGGTAGCTGAGGAGGAGAAAGAGAGGAAGGGACGATTAGCTGGAGCCGTCTCCACGCTTTCATCCGATTCGGATGGAAGCATGGTGACGGTGGCGTCGTCGACGCGGTCTAGGACCGGAAAGACAGGGAGACCGACGACGCGATCATCTGCGTCGTCGTCGAGGGCTTCAAGCCGAGACTTTCGCTCGGTCGAGGAGTCAGAGGAGGAGGAAAGTCCCCATCGTGCGGACGCCTCGGAGGAGAAGATGCCGGCAGCGGGACCTAGCTCCCGAGCCGAGAGGGCGGCACGGCGTAAGCGAAGTGTGCCAGAGGAGGTGGCCAGGCACGGCGACGACGTGTCCAATTCGTCACCAGCAAAAATGGCCACAAGTCAGCGCGGTCGCGGACGTCAGCCCAATACTGGGCAGCGCGTCGACCCAGCGATGGCTGAAGAGGAGCGCATCAGAGAAGCGCACCGGGGGAAAGAGAGGCGGTCGGAGCGGAGCTCCCGCCTCCAAAAACGGGAGAGCGAGCGGGCTGGGAAATTATCCTGGCCAGCACTCGACGACAAGATCGCCGATGCGGTGGAGATACTGCATGTATTTGCCAAAAAGAATATGTCGGCTGTAGCAGTAAGGGAGCTGG
Organism: Opisthograptis luteolata; assembly: GCA_931315375.2. Taxonomy (NCBI): domain Eukaryota; kingdom Metazoa; phylum Arthropoda; class Insecta; order Lepidoptera; family Geometridae; genus Opisthograptis; species Opisthograptis luteolata. The sequence continues at coordinate 13,157,593 of OV928045.1, forward strand.
AGGACGCGATCTACTCCTTCAGGACCACCTTTGAAGCTACCCGGGCGCGGGATTTCTCCGCGGAGGTGGCTAAGCTGCGAGAGGCCAACAAGGCCCAGCAGGAAAAATATGAGGAGCTCAGTCGGGAGATGAACTCTCGACTGGAGCAGGCTCAAGCCCAGGCCCAGGCACAGGCCCAGGCCCTGGCTGAGGCCCAGACCCAGGCTGCTAAAGCGGTCTGCGGTGTCGATGAGGCTGAGATGGAGAGGCGCATCGCAGAGCGCCTCAACGCCATTATGAGTGCCCGAATTGAGGGCCTAGAGGTGAGCGGGAGACTGCTTCCGGAGAAGAGCTTCAGGCCTTCTCTGGAAGCGGACCGCAGAAGAGAGGCGGTAAGGGTGGCTGAAGTCGCCACCTGCACTGAGGAGATCCCACCTCCGCCTTGCGCCCCGGCTCCGGCCCTTAGGGAAATGCAGGCAGGAACTGAAGAGGCGATGGAGTGGAGCACGGTGGCAAAGAAGGGGAGAAAGGGGAAGGGGAAAAAGATCCCTGCCCCCGCCCCTGCCACCGCCACGAAACCAGCTCCAGCACCACGTGCCCCCGCAGCACCGGCGCCACGACCACAAGCCCCACAGGAGAGGCAATGGTCGGAGGTGGTCAAGCGGGGGACAAAGAAGACTACACCGCCGCCCAGTAAGAAGGCGGCGAAGCTCCGTCCGCCGCGAACCGCAGCTGTTGTTATCACACTGCGGCCCGCGGCGGAGGAGAGAGGCATGACTTACCACAAAGTGGTTAGCGAGGCTAAAAGTAAAATTAGCCTCGCAGAGCTTGGTGTGCCCCCCATTAAGATGAGGGAGGCGGCGACGGGCGCCAGGGTCATAGAGATCCCCGGCGATGAAAGAGGAGAAAAGGCGGACGCCCTGGCCAGTAGGCTGCGGGAGATGTTCGCTGGAGAAGACGGCGTCGTTGTCTCCAGGCCGGAGATCACCACGGATCTCCGTGTAACCGGCCTGGACGACTCGATCGACCACACGGAGTTGACCGCAGCCCTGGCCAGCGCCGGGGGTTGCCTAACGTCGGCCATACGTGCTGGCGTTATCAAGAAGGGGCCGGCCGGAATGGGCACTGCATTCGTGCGGTGCCCGGTGACGGCCGCCAAGAAGATTGTGGCCGCAGGTGGCGGCCGCTTACTGGTGGGATGGTCAGCGGCGCAGGTACGGGTTCTTAACCGAAGACCGCGCCGCTGTTTCCGCTGTTTGCGACTGGGCCACGTAAGGGCTCAGTGCGACGCTGAAGTAGACCGCAGCGATGAATGCTATCGCTGCGGTCAGAACGGCCATAAGGCCGTCGCATGCTCCGCCGCCCCACACTGCTCGCTTTGCGCGGCAATCGGGAAGCCGGCGGACCATCTATCGGGGGGTAAGGCTTGCGCCAGACCCCCGACTAAGAAGCGGACATGGGGACGCCGCCCGCGGCGAGACCCGGTTCCGATGGAGGGACCCTGAACATCTTGGGTCCCCCATGAAGTGGAAGCGACGCCCTAGGTGTTCCAGGGCGTCGCTGCTTGAGATGTGGGGGAGTCACACAACTTCCCCCCCACGAGGTGAATCCGACGAACGGACAACGGCCGACGGGTTAGTGGGTATATTGACTGGTACCACGACCCCGTCCATAATGCCAAGCCGAGGGAACACCCCAGGGGTTTAGTGCGGTAGTGCACGCTAAATAGTGCGAGTCCCACACTCCCCCCGACGCCCCTCCCCTTCTGGGTGGGGCATTGCACCGGGGGGGTCAGTGCGTAAATGCATTCCCCTGGGATATCAAAAAAAAAAAAAAAAAAAAAAAAAAAAAAGGTTAGGTTAGGTTGGGTGTTGGGCGGCCGCGTTCATCGCGGCTGCAGCGGACCTTCGGGTCGGGGGATGGCGGGCCTTCAAGGCCTGCGGTTGGTGATCGGCCGGCGCCCCGGATAGTCTGGGAAGCGGCGGCCGAAGTTCCTTTTTTGTTTATATTGTATGTTTATTTGTGTGTTTCGTATTTATTGTATTGTATTTGTGTATTTTGTGTTTTATTTGTGTCTGTCTCTTCTTATTCTGTGTGGGGGGGAGGGTCCCAGTGTCAGGTTCGGCTCTCGCCTGGCATTGGTCGAATGCGTGAGGGCCAAAGGGGGGATCCCACCCCTCTTCAAACAAAAAAGACGAACATGAAGAAGTCCGCAATTGCAAATATTCTCCGGGCGGGTCCCAACCCACAGGTTGGGGAATCCCGTGACACTCCGGTGTCGAGCCCCGTGTATACGGAGGGGGCAACAATTGCAAAGACGTTGAAAGTGAGGTTGACGAGAGTGGAGGAGGAAAAAGATAGGGAAGAAGGGCGATTAGCTGGAACCGTGTCCACGCTCTCCGAGTCGGATGGTAGCATGGAGACGGTGGCGTCGTCGACGCGGTCGAAGACCGGGAAGACAGGGAGACCGACGACGCGATCACCTGCGTCGTCGAGGGCCTCTAGCCGAGGATTTCTATCGGCGGAGGATTCCGAGGAGGAAGACTCGGACCAAGGTTGGTCCGATATGAGCATGTCGGACGCGGCGGGACCAAGCTCCCGAGCCTCCGGCGGGCTCAAGATACGGCTTAAACGCCGAGTAACGGAGGAGGTGGTCAGGCCAGGCGACGACGACTCCAGTGCGTCGCCGGCGAAGATGACCACGGCCAAGCGCGGTCGCGGACGTCCGCCCACCACTGGGCATTACGTCGGCCTAGCGAAGGCCAAAGAGGAGGCGAACAAGATGCGCCGCGAGGAGATTCGCCTGGAAGCGGAGGCGGACCTCGCTACGGAGATGAGGTGGAGGAGAGAGGAGCGAGCAAGGCTGACCTCCTTCCTTCCCAAGGATGGACGGATGACAGGTGATTCGGACCTGGTGACGATCGAGGGGGTGGTCGCCAATTCTTGCGCGACCATAATCGCGGTGGCCACCAAGTCTGGAAACGTGAAGGGGGACCTGATCCGCGACGTGAAGGACGCGGCCTTAGCCATTCGGAGCGCCTTCAACATCGTGAAGACGCGGACGGTCTCGGAGGAGGTGGCCAAACTTATGGAGGCCAACAAGGCCCTGCAGGAGGCCAACAAGGCCCTGTCGGCGAAGCTGGAGGACCTGAGCCGCGAGCTGGCCTTCAGATCAGCAAAAGCCCCGGCCCCGACGCAGGCTCCGGCCGCGGTCGATGAGGAGGGGCTGGAAAGGAGGCTAGCCGAACGAATCGGCAAACTGGTGAGTGCCCGTCTGGAGGGCCTCGAGGTGAGCGGCAGACTGCTGCCAGAGAAGAGCATGAGGCCTCCTCTGGCGGCGGACCGCAGGAGGGAGGCGGCAGTGGTGGCCGAAGCAGTCGCCGACGCTCCGTCGCCGCCCCCACCCATGGAGGTGGTCCCGCCATGCGCCCCAGTCTCTTTGGGAACGCGAGGCAAGAAGGGAAAGAAGGCAAAGAAGAGAGAGAAGAAGAGGAAGAAGAGGGAAGAGCGAGGGAAAGGGAAGAGGATCCCTGCCCCGAACCCGGACCCAGAACCGTGCGCCCCCGCAGGACCGGCGCCACGCCCACAAGCCCCACAAGAGGGGCAGTGGTCGGAGGTGGTGAAGCGGGGGTCAGCGAAGAGGAAGGGAGTAAGAGTCCGGCCGCCGCGAACTGCGGCCGTGGTTCTAACGCTGCAGCCTGCGGCGGAGGAGAGGGGGCTGACCTATTATAAGGCGATCGCGGAGGCTGTTAGCAAAATCAGCCTCCCAGCCCTGGGTATACCGCCCATCAAGATGAGGGCGGCGGCGACCGGAGCTCGAGTCATCGAGATCGACGGCGCCGAGAGGGGCGAAAAGGCGGACCTCCTGGCTAACAAGCTGCGGGAGGTCTTTGCCAGAGAGGAGGGCGTAGTCGTCTCCAGGCCGGAGAGTACCGCAGACATGCGTGTGACCGGCCTGGACGACTCCATCGACCACGAGAGGTTGGTCGCAGCCCTGGCGAAAGCCGGGGGATGCCAAGCGTCGGCAATTCATGCCGGCACTATACAGAGGGGGCCGGCCGGAATGGGCGCTGCGTTCGTGCGGTGCCCAAAGATGGCCGCCAAGAAGATAGTCGCAGGAGGCGGCCGTCTTCTCGTCGGGTGGTCGGCGGCGCGGGTCATGGTCCTACAACCTAGACCCCGCCGCTGTTTCCGGTGTCTGGAGTCGGGCCATATAGCGGCCCAATGCACAGCGGAGGTAGACCGCAGCGGTGAATGTTACCGCTGCGGCCAAAACGGCCACAAGGCCGCCACGTGTTCCGCCGCCCCGCGCTGCTCTTTATGTACGGCGGCAGGGAAGCCGGCAGACCACATCGCCGGGGGAAAGGCTTGCGCTAGACCCCCAGTCAGAAAAAGGACGCGGGGACGCAGTCGCGCCCCGCCTCCTGCGGGACCCTGAACATCTTGGGTCCCCACACAAGAGGAGAACGCGACGCCCCTGGTGCACCGGGGCGTCGCCGCCCAACAAGAGGAGGATCCGGAAGCGGATGAACGGCTGACGGGGTAGTGTGGTATACGAACAGTGGTACCACAACCCCGTCCAAAAGCCAAGACGGTTGGTGCACCCCGGGGTTTTAGTGCGGTTAGAGTCCCACATAACCTCCCCCCACCCCGCAGGGGGTGGATCAGGGAGGTACCATGACGGTTTCCCCGGGTAAACAAAAAAAAAAAAAAAAAGGTTAGGTTAGGTTGGGGTGTCAGGTCCGGCAACCTCCACGTGGTGCACCCTGGGCAACGCCGTTCAGCAACCACTTCGTAAGCCGGAGTGATTGCGGAACGGCGGCTAATGGCTGGACACAGTTGGGAGGAGGGGTAGTCGTCTGAGGGGCCAGCGGACCCAGTTGGCTGATCACCAAATGGGGATTGCACCCCGCGGACGGCTACAACTCT